>OZ023206.1:68106667-68202522 GCA_963995525.1 Escarpia spicata | reverse complement strand
ACGGAGTTACACATTACCAACAGTCACAAGCATGTGCCCTGCTTGATGTCATACCCCGACACCGTCCCTATTTCATTAACCTTTGCAATAGCTGTGTTATATACACGCTAGTAGTAATATAGGTTCATTACAAGGGACGATACCAAGGTCAATGTCAAACGTCACGTAGCACCACCTGGCGGATATGTAGTGAACCACACAAGTATGTCAACAAGCGCCCCTGTTGAAAAGAAGGTGAACTAGAGAAATCGGCCAATCATCGCCATCTTTTGATTAAACGATGAACTGTATAACTAGGTCGATGTCAATGATTCAATGATGTCATGGAATATGTCATTACGCATGCGCAATAATTTGTATTTCTCACGGTAGAACTTACATTCGCTACCGTAATATTTTTGTTACTGCAGCGCTCATTCGCTCCCCTAATGTCGTGAATTAAATAAATAGGTCGATGACGTCGTGGAATATACCATTGCGCAGGCGTATTGATGGCTGTTTCCCAAGGTGGCAAGATGCTGAACTATTTATTCACGTTAAAAAACGCCGCGAGGACATTGCACTGCGCGACCTTGTTTTTCCACAAACTTATTGACGTAAAATGCATAATTACCGTTATTTCCCTTTATGTTTCGTATTTTAGTGCATCGGCGTGGTAATAGCGTAACATGTTAGTGTTTCAACATGATAGCGGGGTAAAGTTCCCTATTTTCGTCACAACTTCGATAATCTTGTAACAGTTTGTAATACGTCAAGGTGGTAAATTAGTAACATGTTAGTGTTTGAGTGCTTCAGTGTTGTAGCATTTTAATATTTTATTACATGAGTATAATATCATAACATTTTAGCGTTTCAGCGCGGAAACCTTCTAACATTTTCACACTTTAATGCGTCAATGTGGTAACATTTTTTAACGTTTCGTCGCGTTAGAGTGGTGCATTTTAGTACATGAGCGTGTTAACTTCGTAACATTTTAACGTTTCAACACCATATACTTGTACAACAACTTTCTGACTTAAACGCGTGAGTGTAATAACTTCGTGACATTTTTATTACATTACCGTGGTAACTTCTTAGAATTTGTTGCGTTTCAGTACGGTAGAGTTGTAACATTTTTGTATTTGAACGCTTGAGCTTCGTAATTTCCTAATATTGAGTTCCTTACCGTGGTAACTTCTTAGAATTCATGCGTTTCAGTATGGTAGCCTTGCAAAATTGTCTTACCTTCAGCGTCGTAAAGTCTTTCCAGTTTAGTGCATTTTAATGTTTCAATGCGGGAGCGTCGTAACTTCCTATCAGTTTATTGTATCACCGAGGTAACATCTAAAAATTTTAACGAACCTCGTGTCTATTAAGACGATATTTGTCTACGGAAGATAATGTTCTGCTACTTCTACTACGGAAGAAAAGAAATACACAAACAGTTCATACACAGGCGTGTTATTGTGGATAACTTGATAATTTACAATAAAATAAACGATCAGGTAAGGTATACCGTTACACTGTTGCGGCAGGCGAAATGATACTGCAATGTCCATCATTAGGACACACAACGATTTCACCCCCTAGGTACGCCACGAAAAGTTTGTTTAATTTCTTTGCTCCAGGTATGACCCCATACAACCAGGTCATCCTTTGACGACAATCAATCTCCGTGAAAGGTACGGCCAAATTCTTGCATTTTAGAATTGTCAAACAGTTACTCTGAATGTCGACGTCTTTAAGTTTATCGACAGCATCGTCGAATAATCTGTCCACGAGCTCGGTCATGGACAGCAAGCACAAGTCATGTTGGCGCTGGCTGGGATGATCGACGATACATCTGTAGCAGGTAGTCGATATCAGTTGCACTATTAAATTATCAACGTGTTGCACGCACAGGGCTTTCATTCGGGCGTCCATATCTTGTAATGTCGAGGTGGCGTCGCCCCGTTCATCAACGATGCCTTTCAGCGATAACTCTTTATATTGTGGTTGTGGCTGTTCTGTTTTGTTGTTGTATTCTCTCGCAGATGCTTTTATTGATATGGCGCTGTCAGTTGGCGTTTTTGTCAGTAAACTTCTAGAGGTTTTGTTTATCACTCACAGTAAAACTAACTTCACCCCCACAATTCTTCCACTGCGTATCTTATCACCGATTATCAGGCCATTGCTCACTTCACATTTGGTCTAGATTATTGTCAAGGGCTTTGTGTAAACCAACACTGGGGCAATTTTTCCTTTGGTGTAAAGGACACTATCACTGGTGAATAGGCAAACTCTATAAATGTTAATTTATTGAGAGAAAGGTCGTGAAATAGCAATATACTATTTAAAAAACTGCTTCCGATAAAGATCGAAATAGGTCAGTTGCACTGTATATAAATTGAGCAATCAACTAGTGACAATATTTCAAACGGAGCATTTTTCTTTAATTTGCAAAGAACAATTTTGTATAAAATGTCAACTATCTGGGAGCAAATACTAATTTCCTTGCACACAGAGCAACACTATCATTAAAAGGGCAAACTTCGGGTTTCAACTTCTTATAAGGTCGTAGCAGAGAAAATATCTGGGAGATCAATCCTTATGAAATATTTGAAATTATCCATTGATTCCGTAAACTATTCCAAAAGTAGCAACAGGGCCCTGTTCCTGGTAACAAAGGCTACTTTATATTGTCTGAAAGGAAAACTATATTTTATTGGTAGTATTTCTAAAAAAAAATTGCATTTTCACAATAAAAACTGATATAATAATATATGATATGGTATTTGTTAGTTGTAAAAATGACGATATACTGTAGTACTGCAGGTTGTGTCATAAAATGGCGTTGTCAAACAAAGCAATTTGTTTTCATAAAGGACCAGTTACAAGAAGAGTGTCTTAAACAAACGTGCACCACAATGGTCACAAAATGCATTCAACTCAGCCAAATCGACGCCATTGCACGAATAAATACAATTCAGTTTCATGTATAGTAACCTGAAATCTAGCGCTAGACAATAGTTTCGCTGGCATCTTCCACATTGACCTCCTCGACGATGATGCGAGATGTTGAACCCCAGCCAGTATGGCTGTCGCCAGTACTGTATAGGCCGCCAAGAACACAGTCACCGACATTCCACGTAACGTGCACGTCACCGGCTGGCACACTACGGCAGTACCCTTCCACTGAAACGATACATAATTGAATGGAATAAGTATGTTTGAATGATCTTCGACACGATAGACTGTATAATCAGCCATACGTTGAGTATGGTTATAGCAGTCTTTGTAGAGTTACTGACATTATTGTTGTACTAATATCCCACGTTTATATTTTACATTTGTATTATTGAAAAGTATAATTTGATATGGATACAAATTATTGTTATTATTCTCCCTCCCTCCCTCCCTCCCTCCCTCCCTCCCTCCCTCCCTCCCTCCCTCCCTCCCTCCCTCCCTCCCTCCCTCCCTCCCTCCCTCCCTCCCTCCCTCCCTCCCTCCCTCCCTCCCTCCCTCCCTCCCTCCCTCCCTCCCTCCCTCCCTCCCTCCCTCCCTCCCCCTCCCTCCCTCCCTCCCTCTCTCCCTCCCTCCCTCCCTCCCCCCTCTCTCCCCCCTCTCTCTCTATCTATCTCTCTCCCTCTCTCTCTCCCCCCTCTCTCCCCCCTCTCTCTCTATCTATCTCTCTCCCTCTCTCTCTTCTTCTCTCTCCCTCTCTGCCTCACACACACACGCGCGCGCACACACAAAGAAATGTTGAGGTAAATTACTAATATCCTGAACGTTTCTAAAAATTGATATCGTTGCAGTCAATCTGTGGACATCATAAATTTGTTCTTCACCAAAATATTTCCAACATGTTCTGACACAGAATGTTTTCATGTTATACAATTTATGCAAGATCTAATACGAAAAACAAGCTATAAAGCCAATAATAATAGTTCCAATCAATCGCGTAAGATGTGAGAAAAAAAAACGGACATGCCTTCTTGGGATACTGCTTATCTTTGACAGACTCTGTCACAAAAACATTTGGACCATGTAAGTAGAATAAGTATTTTATACATAGAAAATTGCCTAGTAGGGGATCGACGTGCAAAACGACATTTGTCATAATGCTGACAATTTATATGTTAATGATTTTTGTCCCCGAGGGGCCACCTACTTCACCTAGCTACGGCTTTGCTAAATCGGGCGCATTTCTATTAAAATTACTGTACCTACTGGGTGTTTCAGAACACTTTTTGACTGTCTAAAAATGTACTTCCAAAACGGGCCCCCTGCACATCCTCTTGTACTAGCCATCGTCACATGTCACCATCGCAGTGCACATCACCGGCTGGTTTCCCATTCCCTTTTTGTTTCACTCGTGCCGGGCTGTGGCTCCTTCATTATATGATTTTTGTCAGATTTGTTCTCAATCAAATATTTTTGGGCTGTGCGGGAAGGTGCATTTATCTGACCTGAGAAAGTCGGAACTGTTCATCAACACCACTGATATCTACAAACACGAACTACTAACGGCTAAATCTGCGTTTTACCGGAAGACAGTCCAGTCTGCCCGTGACGTGAAGGCTTTGCACCGAGTCAAGAACTATATTATAGGGCGCAAACTAACACAATTGCTTCCCTAATGTAATGCGTGTGCGGATTTGGCTTGTATATTTCTTCGACAAGATTGTAAAAATTCGTTGACAACAAACACCACCAACTTTATACTCTGTCAGCATTTATACCGACTAGCCACAGCTATCATTCGACTCGTGAACAGATGACCTTGCAAATCTAGCTCTCTCGACCCTTTGCCCACAACACTGTTGAACATCACTATCGTTGCACCAACTCTAGAGTAGAGTGATTGAAATTGCCCAAAGTTCGACACGCCTGCATATGATTCGAACCCGATTAGGAGTCCGAACCTCTAGTCACTGCGGCACTGAACTTCACACGGCATCGGGTTGTCCAAACCACTCGATCGCACTGGAAATCGACTTCGTATCATCATACATCTAGTCAACATTTCTTCCATGCGACTTTATTAATTGAACTGAACCTGGAATGGGATTTTCACTTCGCCGGATCTGCGCCTAGACGACATTTCCGACTTGGGCATGTGTTCTGGCACCCACGGCTGTAGCACGGATCCGACTGTTAGTGGCGGTGCAGCTGTGGCTCTGATATGCGTTCAGTTGTTCACAAACGTTAAATATAAAACGTAAATAAGCAGTTATCTTGATAATTAAGGACATTTGCCGTTATATCTAGAAGATAGTGCTGGAAATATAATAGCAGAGGGATTCTTAATGGCAGAAGACCTGAATGAGTACTTTAGTTCAGTGTTTACCAGAGAAGATATTAGTTCACTGCCAATACCAGAGGCTAAGTTCAAGGGGCAGATTCAGAATATTTAGGACAATTAATTGTAACCCCGGAAATGGTAGCTAAGAAAATAAGGGCTATGAAGGATAATAAATCACCTGGAGTGGATGGGATTCCGCCCAAACTACTATTGGAAATTGTAAAACAAATTAGCGTACCGCTAGCAACAGTTTTCAACTTGTCATTAGAAGAGGGAGTGGTTCCTTTAGAATGGAAAGAAGCAAACATTATACTGTTATTTTAAAAAAGGTTCGAGAAACAAGTCAAATAATTATAGACCAGTGAGTTTAACATCGGTGATTTGTAAATTATTAGAAAGACTAATTAAATATCACATGTTAAATATCTTGTTAAATATAACTTGATAACCCCATCTCAACATGGCTTTCTAAAAGAGAGGTCATGCTTAACAAATATGTTATGTTTTTTGGAAGATATCACTAAGTGGGTAGACGAGGGATCATCATCTACTTAGATTTTCACAAAGCTTTCGACAAAGTGCCACATCAAAGACTACAGCTTAAACTAAAGGCCCATGGCATAGGAAATGGTATAATTAACTGGATAGAACAATGGCTGATTGACAGAAGACAACGGGTAGTTGTTGATGGGGAGACTGGAAATCGGTATTGAGTGGGGTACCACAGGGATCAGTACTGGGACTTATATTATTCTTAATATATATAAACGATTTGGACGATGCTATAACTAGCAAGGTGTTGAAATTTGCAGATGATACAAAAGTATTTAGAAGGATTAAAAGTGATGGTGATAGACAGCATTTACAAGATGATCTTGACAGGTTGATCAAATGGTCTGAAAAGTGGCAAATGTTGTTCAGTTTTGGGAAATGTAAATGCCTTCACACAGGACATGGGAACGGATATGTAGAATATACAATGGGGGGACTGTACTAAGTACTACTGTAACAGAAAAAGACTTAGGGCTGACAATTAGTGGTGACATGAAGGTTTCAGAGCAGTGTGGAATTGCAGCTTCAAAAGCGAAATATAGCACATAAAGATAAAGAACTAATAATACCGCTGTACAAAACAATAGTTAGGCCTCATTTAGAATATTGTATACAAGCGTGGAGGCCATACCGCAAGAAGGACATAGATTTGCTAGAAAGAGTACAGAGGAGAGCGACTAAAATGATACCAAAACTGAGGGATCTTAGTTATGAAAAACGCCTAATAGAATGTGGTTTAACAACACTAGAGACCAGGAGATTGAGAGGAGATCAGATAGAAGTGTTTAAAATATTGAATGGTTATGAAAATATTGATAGAAATATGTTTTTCAGTTAAGAAAGATAGAAAGACTAGAGGACATGAAGTTACATTAGTAAAGGAGCAGTGTAGATTAGACGTAAGAAAGTTCTCATTTTCACAAAGGACTGTGAATGAATGGAACAGATTATCTGATGATTGTGTGGGTGCTAGTAGTGTGACTATGCTTAAAAATAAAATCGACACATACCTCAGCAGGGCTAGATATATGTAGATAAAAGGGTTGGACTCTCGATAAGCCAAAGGGCTTCCTTGTCCACCTGCCATCTAGAGTTAATTCTCTGGATGGCAATCTTGTTAAATCTTGTTAAATTTTGTTAAACTGGGATCTGTTTTGCACGTTGTTCCCCTACATGTAAACGTTAAGATACATACTTATTTTCGCATATTACTAACGCACGCACGCACACACACACACACACACACACACACACACACACACACACACACACACACACACACACACCAATTAACTTAGCAAGCAAGGCGGTCGTATAAGTGGCATTCTAGTCTTATGATATTCAATTTACGAAATGCGTTATTTCTTACCATATTTTGTACTATGTCTGTTGATGGACTTGACGTTGAAATGAATCTGGGTGTTGATAGTCATCGGATTCTCGCATTCCTTGCCGTTTATTGTGAAATACCAACGCCGACAGGAGGGAGCAGGGCCATTGTATACCAGACGAAGGTCGCCGTTCCATGCGATCCGAAGCACCGTATCGTTTCGCTTCTTGACGAAGTCACATTCCTGCCGCATTGAAGAAAACACGTTGTAATGTTTCAGCAGAACAGAACGAAGATAAGGGATCTCCATAAATACGAATAGAATCTCGAATAAAAATATTCCATTGATAGGATGCATATTTGCAGTCTACTATAATTTACGGGTGGCTGTTGTATGTTACCGAAGCAGAGAGCATAGGAATGCTAATCTAACTTGAATCTATGTCTAGTCGAGGAAACGTATGTATGTGTGTGTGTATGCGTGCGCGTGTGTGTGTGTGGTTGTGTGTGTATGTGTGTATGACGTATGTATGTATATGTATGTATGTATGTATGTATGTATGTATGTATGTATGTATGTATGTATGTATGTATGTATGTATGTATGTATGTATGCATGTATGAGGGTTACCGTTTTCCTCTTCGAACTTCGAGTGTCAAACTTTCAGAGATATATTTTTTTTTTCTTCTTCAAAATACCCCACATAAAAAAAGTTATTGGTGTTTAAAGACAAACCATAGTATTCGATGAAAACTAAAAAGTCATTACACCCTCTTGGAATTTTCGTATATTATATATGTGTTACTGAAATGTCGAGAACAATCATAGCTCACCGTACTATGTATTGTTCCATGGAGCATAATGTGAACCGGAGAATGAATCACTATGGAAACTATTGTTCTTGTCTAGACATGCCCGACATCCATAAACTGTGTAATGTAGTCTCGCTTAACCGACTCTCGCCCGGCTGCGTGAGTTCGCCAGGAAGAGAGTCTGGTTTTAAAGACGTATTTTGATTGCTCACGTCTATCAAATCGCAACACTAATTGACGAGTCTACGTCTACAAAAATTATTAATGTTTATATCTTATGCATGTTTTCGATAACGAAATTAAATTACAAACTATCTATATACAAAATAAAAAGTAGAACATGAACAAATTTCCACTGTGCGATGAGCCGCCTAGTGACTAAGCGGGTGATATGGTAGACAACGTAACAATGAAACAAATTCATTTTGATTTACTTTATTGTGTGACTTGTTTCAATATAAGTTAAATGTTGAATAATATCGAAAACATAGTATTACCTGATAAACGTTTATCCGCATTTAATTATTTGTTTCATAGTTGGAATCCGAGCCAATCATGATCTCTACCCAGATTTGGGGTAAAGCCGCCTCGCGAATAACAATTCAAACCCATTCTAAGCCTAGTGAAGGGGGTGTTGCCAACTCAATTGATGGCTACGCAACACTTAAAACGAAAACAGTGCGAAACAGTCTTTTTCTGCGCTTGTGTGTGTGTACACCAATAACCGTATATATGGCTAGTGGATAACTTTCTTATCCGCGTTTAGCCGTCGAGGTATGCCATTGCCGTCGACATGTGTACTAGGCCCTTTATTTAGGTAAACCCAGGCAATAGTTTTCAAACGAGACAGTAAAGGGTCCAATACACATGTCGATTTCAACGGCAAACCTCGACGGCATGCGTCAAATAGAAGTAGCTGTAATTGTAATAACAAAGGGTCTAGTACCCTTACAGCGGTAAACCACTCGACAACAAAACTGCTCGACGGCAAAGAAAATTAAATTGCAGATCCATAGTTTTATATTTTCTGTGTGAAGTGGCATACTTTTTTATTTTCTAGGAAGTGTAGCAATTTATTTAATTTGTTATAATTACTCTGTTGGAAATATCGTGTTTAATGAAAAACCCAGCATTAAAATTTTGTCAAAATCCAATAACTGCATTACAATACTGTTCTGATTATTGTCTTAATAATTTGATATCTGATACATATTTCACGAATATGTTGCTCTCAATAATATAGTTAAAGCGGATACCATTGTAACGCCGTGTTCTTTGTTGTCATTGATGTCACGTCTCGAGCATTGCTTGATGTTGGCTGCTTGCCTGACGCCTACAAATAGTAAGAACGCATAGGTTTATTATATATACTTCGTTAACGAAAAACAAATAGTAAGAAGGCATAGGTTTATTATGTATACTTCGCTAACGAAAAAAATTATACATGACAGTAACTTCATTCTGCTGATGAAGACCGCGCAATGTGGTTGAACTATATATGTACAGTATATATATATATGTATATATATATATATATATATGTATACACACATACATATTTGTAAGTAAAGTAAGTATAGTTCCCATCGAAAGTGAGGCTTGGATGATCCTGGCGGGGAAACCTAAACAGCGCTAAGCAGGAAGGTATGGCGTTTTGTTGTGCTCCCAGTTGCGTCAACGATTCACGAAGTTCACAGGAACACAAAACATTTTTTTCACTGTTTTCCGAAGAACAATGTAAACAGGAAGGATTGGATGTTGCAAATCCTTAGAGATATTGAGCCGTATCTTCTGGTAAGCTGATTTCTGTTGCTGTCGTGGCATCGTGAAGCTTTCATAATTTCTAATTGAATTACACTGTTTTGCACAGTTCTGAACAAATATTTGCGCAAAATATCGACATTCTATTTGTTGTTTCAACGGCTTAATGCAAACTAATTGTTAGAAAAGTAGTTTTGCGCAAAATAAGTAAGATGCTACGAAAACTCGCCAAGGAAACTTTCATACACAGAGATAGTATCAGTGGCAGTGTCAGGACTGGCCAATGCTGCCTGGCTTGTCAGCGGAACTACATATTATTATGCAGACTGCAACCTGATAGAATGAAATTCAACGTTTCAAAACCTATGTGCATCTGTATTATCTGATGGCCATTATAATTTTTGATTTCCAGATTCTGTGAATGTGAATGAATGAATGAACGTTTATTCAACAACAACAACATAATACATGCACAGTATGGTTTGCTGCTGCTGCTGCTGAAAGGACATAGCTGAAGTCATAGACTTATGTGTTGCTATGCCCTAATCATTGTTATATTATAGTTATAATCATATTATATCGGAAAACATTATAATTGGTATAACTGATTGAATTATGGCAAAACTGAAACACAAATGTTTGACATGGAAATTGCATTTTCGATACTCAAAAAGGTGATAAAACGTTCAACAATTAAAAAATAAATTTGACCCATGGCTAATTTACTATAAATATGATGAGAGCCTCTGAGATGTGGCAGTATGATCTAAAAGAAAATTTCCCTCACAGTTATGCCTGAGTCTCAACTATAACCCATAATGTATTGCCATTTATTTACATCTACTATAACAATTTTGTATTTTATTTTAGCCAATGTATTTGTGATGAACTATGGAATATAATTATGAAACTAATATGGCAAAGTTGTAAAATGCGGGTAGCCAGGCCTTGTCCCCTAGCCCAAACCGAAGGATTTTAACTGAACTAAAGTAAGTAAGAAAATGTATATTTTATAACGCACCTAACATAAAATATTCTTAGTAGCAAATAAATAACAACACTAGAGTTGTGTTGGTGTTGTCAACACGTCAAATTGACGCACATTGTAAACACACGAGCTGGACTGAGGAAACTGAGTGCAGATACAGTCACAATTGCTTGGGCAACAATGGGAGTCTCTCCAATGTGGAATGTTTGGTTTGATTCGCAAGATGGCAGCACTATCGTCACGGTCCAACAATGCCAGGAACGGTACTCATAAACGGTACTCATAAATAGTATATTTGTGGTAAGTTTAATGCATCCTGGGAAATGCACCACTCAGTGACTACTGAGTCAGTATACTGCCCATTACTGTTGATCCCTATTTTCGCCCTAAACAATAGGAAACATTGTTTAAAAAATATCAAATTGTACCATGAGAAATTTACATTTTAAATCTCTACGATATATTTCATCACGTTTGCACAAACAAATTATTTGAAAAGTTGGTTTGATTGAAATTCCTACAATTCAAAAACGGCGAAACTGTGTTACCGCGAAAACACGAAAGCGCCAATAATCGCGTTACGTGCGATAATAATATCTGCTAGGTATGTAACGTTTTTATTTTATTTATGTAACTTCTCATGCGGATGTTTATGTTATAGGGGGAAAGCCTCTCATGAGACGCCTGAAGAGAAACGCTGTACCCAGCATCATTCCGTAGTCCAGTGCACCTTTATCAGCAGAGAGAGCTTCACGGAAAGATGCTCGACAGAAACTGGCTCCTCGTACCGTGACATCCCCACCAGTATCAACACAACTTTCTCCTGAACCAGCATTACCCTGTCATGTTGTTCCAGATGTTGGAGAGCAGGTTGATGCCCAGGAATATTTTGATCGTCCTGGTGCTGCGTCTGCCACAACACAGACCTACAATGCATCCCATGTCGACACCTCCGATGCTGCTACAAATGTTCGCTTGCCCACGTTCTCAGCAGACAAACTCAAGAATGATCCTGCCGGATTGCATTGTTTTACTGGTCTTGAGAATAAACGTTCATGTGGGTATTATGCACTGTTGGACAAGCAGCACACCATCTCACTTACATGTATGACCCTGCGAATGAGAGCATTTCCGTGCTGGACAGGTTTTTTCTTGTGTTAATCAAGCTGAGAAAGCATTACTGTAACTTTGAACTGAACCGTCTCTTTGATATAGCAGAGGCAAATGTCTACAATAATTTTTTACGTGGATAAAATTCATGTTGCTTCAATGGAGAAAATGCCCACTTTGGATTTCACGAGATCTTGTGAAGTTCTATACACCATCTGGGTTTAAGGAAGATTTCAAGACAACCAGAGTGATTATAGATGGAACAGAGTTGCCAGTCAAGAAGCCCAAGTTTCCCACTGCACAACAGTCTTCAACAACAACCTTCAATACCTATAAGAACAGAAATACTGTGAAAGTTTTGGTCGGTGTGTCTCCAGGTGGTCTATTTATTTAAATGTCAGATTCTTATGGGGGATCCACCAGTGACCGCCAGATAGTCGAAAGGTCATCATTGTCACAAATGTGTGACCCAGGGGACTCTATAATGTCTGACAAGTGTTTCGATGTGCAAAATAAAGTTGTGTCCTCCAATGTAACTGCCAACATACCTACCTTTTCTCAAAGAAAAACCGGATGAGTGGGAGAACTGTATTAAAGGACAGACAAATTACTTCAAGAAGAGTGCACGTTGAAAGGTGCATAGGACTTGCTATAAAACCTACAACATTCTTGGTTTGCCTTTAAGTGCTTCTGAAACACTTATCTCTTCCGACATTATTTTAGTATGCTTTATGTTGTGCAATTTTCGGTGTGGTATTATTCCACCAGATGCTTAATGTCAGCTTTGCCATGTAACAATAGTAGAAGTTTACCAATGTAAAATGCGTAACCGTTGCTAAACTGCCTAAATGCTATTGAAAGAATTCAAAGCGAAACTGTACATTGAAATTATGCAATCATTCATGAATGTTAATTGTCAGAATCATACAATATAGTTGAAATCAATTACTGGTACAGTAGCTAATCCTATCTCCACCAAAATATCCACTATCACTACCAAACATAAACCACAAAACCCCCTCCGCCAGTTCCGGCGCCTAGCTCTAATCAATAAAGAACACCTCTAACATAAATATGTCGTACCTTTCTGATATTCATTACGCAGTTCGCTGTTCTGTGCCTGCAGTTTGGTCAACTCTTGCATCTGTGTCTGTAGTTTGGTATTATCCTTCACCAATTGCTGCACGTGTGTTTGTAAGGCAATAATCGAACTCTTCATAAATTGGTTATCAATGCCATCGCCGGGATTCTGATTAGGCGTACAAAACCAGCCTTGTCCGTTGGCTCCATACAACGCAGTTGCGAGCAGACTGACGAGTAGATCAAGTCTCGCCATCGTGACGAAAATCATGGCTTGTATATGCTACAAGGCTGTATATACATTGCTTTCAACATGTTTCTACTGTAACTATCATGGGATTGGTGGTGCATAAATGCAGTAACGCCTACTACACATCACGTGACGTAATGATGTATCAGCAAAATATAATATCAAACGTATCACGATAACGTAAACATTATTTACTCCAATGCACACTAATACAGTAATTTACTGTGTGGATGTGGAGTCATGAATTGTACGTAACAATATATAAATAAATGCAGCACAACTGTTACTAGAGCATAGTTTGAACGTGTCTCATAACGAGAACGAGGACTCGAATGAGATATTGGTCCAGCATAATATGCAAACAACTATAGTAAATAATTTGGGTCTATTTGCATATATGGATAGAAAACAAACTTTGAAGTGCTTCATTCAGATAAATTTCATCAACTTCCACTTATATTAGTTTTTACAAAATATTTCAAATGAAAACTAGTGATTGTACTGAAATAAATTATTTGTACTGAAATAAATTACTTGCAATGTTTCACCTAATAGTGAAGACAATACATAAACAAGTGAGTGCACATATACACTGGAACTGGAATATCTTTACTCGACAGAGAGTAAAGCCATTTGTGCAGAATAAAACAAAATAATCCCTAATTTGTAGTCTATCGTTCACTTTCAGCAAATCAAGGTTGAAATCTCCTACTATTATTTTTTTCTTTCCGTTCCTAATGTTGACAGAATTGGTGCCAACTCACCAATAAAAGTGGATATTACTATGTCTGTGATATTTAATTTCGGTGGTCTGTAGATATTACCTATTGTGGTGTGTTTTTTAGAATTGCTCCATAAATATCAATAAACAGCCCCTCCCAAACATCGGATGACTCGAATAGATTCCTTATGTTATATTGGTAACCTGCAATCTAAAAAATGTATCATCTCATTCATTAGCAGCACATGTTGAATGTGATTATATCCTATTTTGTGATACCTTCTTAAATTATGACAATGCATATCTTTGTAAACTGCCAAATTATAACATGGTTTATAAAAACAGGCATACCAAAACCAAAGGTCGTGTTGCTATATATGTACATGATGATATTCAATATCATATTCGTGATGATCTTAGTATTTTTGTAGAGTGTGAATTCGAGTCCATTTTTATACAATCCAATGGCAAATGTTCTACTTCCATTTTTGGAGAGATCTACCTTATTCCCAATACAGAGGTTAGTTCATCACTTAAATACTAAGAGTCAATTTTAAACATAATTCGAAACTCAATTCACCAAATTATAATTGGAACAGATCAAAATATTGACTATCTTAAATTGGACTCGCATAAACCCTCAAGTGACATGCTAGATATGTTTTTGGTGCTAGCATGGTTCCTACAATTACTAAACCAACACGTATCACCCATACATCTGCAACCCTTATTGATAATATTTATGTAAGACATACCAATTCAATTGTCCATTCTGGCATACTTGATAACGACATATCGGATCACTTGCCTATATTTTGTTTAATTGGTAAAGGGAAATCACCCAAACCATAACAAAAGCCGTTTATCTTCAAACATAAGTCAGTTTCCGAAGCATCTATCCATCATATAACTTCCGCTCTTAAAGAAATTGATTGGACTCACGTACATCGGTTAGATATAAATAATGCATTTAAAGAATTTATGACACAACTACATAATGTTGTTGATTCCTTTGCCCCAGATAAAATTATTAAGATCAAATAAAAATATGTAATCAGGAAGGAATGGATGAACAAAGGTATAATTAAATCTTCTACAACATCTAGTAAACTTTATAGAAAATGCATTGCTAAGTCAAAGTCACAATAAACTAAAACATATTGCTAAAATACCTTATTATTCTAACCTATTACACGAATTGAAGAATGATTCTAAAAATGACAAGGCAGATACTTCGAACAAAAATCGGGAAACAAAATGATAAATCAAGTATCCCTACACATTTCAAACTCAACTCTGACTTAATTAATGACCCTGACCAAATTTCGAATACATTTTGTAATTTCTTTACAAACATTGGACCGAGTTACGCTAAAGCAATCCCTAAACCCCAAACCAATTTTACCGCTTACCTAAACAAACGCCATGGCAAAAGTATGAATAGTATGTTTATGAATCCCACAGATGCAAGTGAAGTCAGCCAAATAATAAAGTCTCTTTAACCCAAGAAAAGTTGTGGGTCTGACAATTTAAGTCCGTACTTTCTAAACCAAATTGGTGAAGGAGTGTTTCTACCAATAGCTATTCTGATAAACAAGTCTTTAGGTGGGGGAATTGTACTAGACGAATAAAAAATTGCTAAAATTATACCAGTCTATAAATCAAAAGTTAAAAATGAATTTTGCAACTATAGACCTATATCTTTACACTACCGTTATTTAAAAGATATTAGGAAGGATTGTATATAAAAGGAGCTATACTTTAACAAATAACAACATCTTGAATAATAAACAATACGGTCTCCGATCGAAACATTCCACCATTAATGCTTGCATCTACATTAGTTTCTGACGTTTTAAATGCGTTAGAAAAAAAGACTCAATCATCTGTGTATTTCTTGATTTAAGTAAGGCGTTCGATACCATAGACCATCAGATTGTATTACATAAGTTAGATTACTACGGAATAAGGGGTACCCATCCTAATTGGTTCAGGAGCTATCTTACAAATAGAACACAACATGTAACTTGTAACAACAGTGCTTCGCTTTCACAAAATATCACATTCAGGGTGCCGAAGTGCTCTATTCTTGGTCCACTTTTATTTATTTTATACATAAATGATTTCCAATTTTGTCTGAAACAAAGTAAAGCAATATTATTTGCTGATGACACCACGGTATATATGAATAGAAATCATATTACTAAACTTTACAATGACATAAATAAAGAACTCCAAGTATAATTTGCGACTGGTTTCGTGCTAATAAGCTCTCATTAAATGTATCCAAATCAAAATATATATTGTTTTCTAGGTCAATACATCTACTTTGTGAACAAATAACATTAAAGATGTGAGATAAGATAATTCAACCTACCCATTGTGTAAACTTCCTAGGCCTTCTTATTGATGATAAACTTGACTGGCTTGAACACATAAATGTCAAGACGATCTACTGTGCATTAGTATATCCATATTTGACATAAGGAATAACCTTTTGGGGATCTACATATAAAAGCTACACAAAGAAATTATTCATCATGCAAAAAAAATTGTTCGTAGTATTCTTTGAACTGCTTTCCATAAGCATACTCATCCCCTGTTCACACGGTTAAATGTACTAAAATTTAAGGATATTTATGAAATAAAAATTGCGAAATTTATGTATAATTATTGCCATAACAATCTGCCAGTGTCGTTATTTAATATTTTTAGTCTAACCTGTGATATTCACAATCATGACACAAGCAACTTAGACATATTCGTCCAATCAGCAGTTCTACCCTACAATCATTAAATAGTTTATTATGCAATGGGCCGATAGTATGGAATACTATTTCGCCTGATATTCAAACTAAACCTAATATTACCAGCTTTGTATCTTCCTAAAGTCATGTGTCTTAAACACTATGTCTATGAAGATACTACACCCTATGAAATGTGTTATCACTCTTATGTTTTTTATTTGATTAGTCTTAAACGGTTGATGAGAATACTATTACATATTACATTGTTATTTCTGGATTGTTCTTCTGCAATCTAGCAATAGTGTTGTATATATGTGAAAAGAAAAAAAAATTGTTCATTTTTGGGTCTACCAACCACGTTACTACTGTTAGTTATTATTTATGGTAGTGTACTAACTGTCTGCTTGTAGTTATAAATTTCACGTTGTATCTACAGCAATGCTACAATACCGTTATTAGTGGTTGGCAGCGACCAGTGATTCAAGTTATATTGTTTCCTGTTATAGCATTGTATATCTACTGGTAGCAGCCTTGGCTCTGCTGCCAACCAGAAAATGTAAAGTTTGTATACGTTTCGTGTTTCATTTAAATTATGTATTATACAATTCCGAAATAAATTCAAATTACCTTGATAAAGACTATTCAATCGAAACCGGTCGGTAAATTGAGAGAGAAATTGAACTTGAAATTCGTAGTATGGCTTATAATCACCATTACAAGGGCACTCGGAATAAGGTAGACTGCCAGGCTGGTAGCAATATTAACTTGGCTAAACTCATTTTTTAGTTGCTACAGATGATCCATCATATATCGATCATGGGTCGCCGCGTTTGAAAAAAATAATCTAACGAATAAGGTTGGCTGTGCCAAGGCAGGACCATCCAAAGTGTTTCAGAAACATCGGGCGGCCCATAACAAACAAAGACAATTTTTCCCTCCTCCGAAGACACAATAGGGGACATAAGACGATGGGACAACCCTGCTAACAATGCTTTCGCTTGTCAAGTATGCATTCAGGATGCCTTCAGCAACGCTTGCTTCCCGTCCGGGAGCCACGCACTGATGTTTGCCAAGGCGGTATATTACGACATGCCAGCAGCCGCCGACGCCATTTTCGCTGCTAGCACAACGACGGAGGTAAACATGATAGCAAGGATTTTCCCGGCCAACGACAACAAGTGGAATCGTCGAGCTGAGGATCTCCAGTGGGAGATCTTCCAGTGGAAATTCGACCACGCCCCGTCCTTCGCGAGAAGACTAGACACATCGGAAGGAAAGAACTTCCTCAGTCATACGTCTGACAACTATTGGAGCACCGAACACGACGGACAGGGAAGGAACATGTACGGGAAACTACTGATGCAATTCCGTGACTGTGTCCAGGGCGAAGGAAGGATGGGCAAGCTTTCGCGGAAAAACTCAACCACCCAATCGACACAACCGTCGACGAGAGACAGCATTGACGAGAACAATACAGCTACGGACGGTGAGCACTCTGAGTGCGAAACAGAGACGATATCTTTGCCAAGCAGTGCTATGCCCACGACAACAAAGCCACCACGCAAACCGCAAAGGAAGAAGGTAATTATCAGATCGTCGACTACACTACCAACGGAACGAGGCAGAGGCATGGCTATAACCCCTCTCACATCGGCAGACAAGCCCACTGGCTTCACGCAAGCACCGCTCTACTCCACTGTCGTATCCACTCCACCCATTTCATCTCTCTCCTTGTCCACCGCTAATACACCAGGGACCAAGCCGTCTCCTACTCCGACTGCAGGTCGTAAGCGGCAGACCACTTCTCTATCACCGGGGCCATCGCCGTTGTGTTCTACTACCATCACCACTCCCCCTTTAGCAGCTGCTATCGCCACACCATCACTGCATCATGCCATACGTGAGCCTTCAAACGTTTCTGCCACCTCTTCTCCATCCCTTTCTCCCAACTCCTTCCCGCCACTACCGATACAATCCTGTTCTCCGGAGCTTCCACCTCACTCCAAGTCTCATGCTTTCCTACCTGTTTCCAAACCACGGGTGGACCGCACCATTATTCACAGACTACCCCCTTCGCCTACTCCTGCACAACGATTCTCTACTGTGCCCTCCATATATAGAAGCACAAAGTGCAAGAAATCCAGCTGGAAGTTACCGATAATCACAAAACGTGTCGTTACTCTGGGTGACTCGAACGTTTCTAGTATTACAGAATCGAAGGAACGAGACATCCAAGTGGACAGCTACCCTGGAGCCAAAATTAGGAATATCGAACAGCTGATGATGCATCCCGCAGAGACGGACGGCACACATCTAGATATTGTGATCCTATCGGTGGGAATCAACGACAGAGCGAACAAACCAAGTGTGACGACCATCCCTAATTTGCGAAAGATGGCGGCTCGAGCAGGCAAGTGTTGTCCTCACTCAGTTATCGCCATACCCGAAATAAACTTTTTCTGACAGATTACCTTTGGTAGAACAAGAATACATTATGAGAACTTCGGAGAGCCTACTAGACATTAAGGGCATTGTTGTAATACCTAAATTAGAGGAGTCATCGTTCAAGACAGACACATCAGACAACATTCATTGGACACCAGAAACAGCGAAAAAAATTGGTTGTGCCATTTAAACTAAGAAACATTGAGGGCAACCATACCGCACAAAACAAGTCCAGTGATCTGCGCAATCCCACGATTATTAACTTAAGCCATCTAGTGTTATCTGAAACACAGGCGGAAATCCTCAATTTCGGATTACAATTTATACCAACACCTCATACAAATGATGCAGAAGACACACAGGCGTCTATCAGGCGTTTTGCTAGACATACCCAACTACGACATTTTTCACGGAACGAAATCAACCAAATTAAAAGAGAACTTTACAGTAAAATCAACCTGGAATCCGCCTTGCCACAACGAGGACATTAAATCTAAATTGGAACAACTGAAAGATTTTAGCTCGATAACTAACAAACACCGGAACAGTGTTAGTAATTTGTCAGAGTCGCAATTGGCGTCGACTTCGGCGCTTAAGAGAAACCCATCTATTATTATTAAACCTGCTGATAAAGGCTCGGCCACAGTAATCATGTCTAAAGAAAACTATGTCGCAGAGGCGAATCGACCGCTTGCGAACAAAAAAACATTATACTAAACTAGACACGGTCTATCCACAAGCCGCAGTCCGCATTTCAGCAACACTAGACAGATTACGACAAACATGCTATATATCCAAGAAGCAACGAGATTATTTAGAGCCACCGGATATACCTCGACCTCGTCTGCTCTGTCTATTACCCAAGATTCATAAGGCTAAAGATAAATGGCCTCTGTCTCAAATGCCTCCAGGACGACCGATCATATCCGATTGCACCAGGGAATCATATAAAATAGCTGAGTATATTGACTATTTTTTAGCCCCATTGGCAGTAACACATGCTTCGTATGTTAAAAACACTACAGACTTCTTTGATAAAGTGACTAAAATCGAAATTCCTAGTGATGCGCTAATGTTCTCCATGGATGTAGAAAGCCCGTACACCAATATGGACAATATTTCGGGGACTGAAGCAGTAAGACAGGCTTTTTTTATGAAACCCGGATTTTGACCGCCCAGACGCAGACATTTTAGAACTACTTAAAATTTCCTTAGAACACAACGACTTTTTATTCAGATCAAACTGGTACCTTCAAATTTTCGGCACTGCAATGGGGAAACGATTTGCCCCCAACTATGCCAATCTTTTTATGGCTCAGTGGGAGAAACAAGCACTAAGGAAATGCAACAAATTACCATTAATCTATTTACGATACTTGGACGATATTTTCGGAATCTAGACACATGGGAATGATGAATTCCTAATTTTCTTGGACATACTAAATAGCCATCAAAATTGCGTAAACTTAACGTCAGTTACGAGTAAACACTCAATAGACTTCTTAGACACTACGATCTTTAAAGACGAACGCTTTAATTCAACGGGGCATCTTGACAGCAAGGTTTACTTTAAACCAACAGATACACATCAACTACTATACAAAGACTCGTTCCATCCGAAACATACCATCTCTGGTATCCTCAAGTCGCAACTATTACGATTTCACAGGATTTGCAACAATAAATCAGACTTTGAGGAAGCCGTACAAACACTTTGTCATAGCCTGAGGCAAATGAATTATACATAGCGTTTTTAAGGCACATTAAAAGCACTACCCTAGCGGACATTAAAAATCAGAACAGGAAAGAACAAGCCGTGAAATGTCAAGTGAAAAGGTGTCTAGCCTGTACGGTATTTGTAGATTTCACACCTATTAACAACACAAGGAGGCCACCACAGGGCAAAATCAACAATTGCGGTACATCCAGCGTGGTTTACCTAATTACCTGCAACGCCTGCCCCGCAAGATACATGGGTGAGACTGGCAATCAACTCCGAACACGTCTAAATAATCACAGATCGGACATACGACATCACAACGACACACAAGTGGCCAAGCATTTTAACGGAGCCGGCCACTCAATATCCGATTTGCGTATTACAATCTTGGAATCAGGACCATTTTCTGACGTCGCCTCACTGGAAACCATCATCAAAATGGATTACAAGACTTAAAACTACGCAGCCAGGGGGACTGAATGTTAGAGAGGACTCTCTTGATATTATACCTTTTGTGATTCGCTTCTCCCACCAGGGACAAACAATTGCTAAACTAGCTAAAGCCACCTATAAACTGCTACAAACCGTGTATCCAGAAATATACACGCCGATATTTATAACAGCATTCTCAAAGAACAAAAATGTTAAAGATATGCTGATGGCCACTAAATTACAATGAACAATGGACTTCTACAGAACAATGACCTTAGTGCTTAGGACACTGTGAGACGTCGTAGTGTTAGTGCAATCGTGTAGTTGTTAGGGGGATTAGGCTGCATGTGGGGTTGTCGGGTTGCAGCAGTGCTGGCTCGTACGGCTTCATATGTTTCCGTCTCCTGTACAACTATGATAGGATAAGTATATTTCATGCACAATTTAATGGCTTATTTTGTTTTTACAGGTTTACAGTCCGAAATAATTACTGAATACCCATGTATTAATTATTAATAACATGACACGTGTTTGTAGAGGTGTGGGGTGGTCAGCAGTAGCGGCTCTGTGGACGGCACCGCAACTTCGCAATCCCGTGTTTACTTTAATTTCAGCGCATACCTTCGTAAGGCCACCGTATGTTTTTTTAAATGCAGCATCGCCCCCCTCTGATCCAGATGAACTCCATCGTGTCACAAATACTTGTTTTATCTTGTAGCGAACCCTCTGTGATTGTATAGGTACATGTATGTTTAAAAAAAAATATGTATTCATCTATGTTATTTAACAGGACAGATGAGGGTAACCCCCGGTTACTATCCTCAGCCTTGTCCAATTGGTCATTGTTTAATGTTCAGTGGCATTGGAATGTAACGGCTGAATGCATCCCTGTGCCTTGACTGGATAATCACGCATTCTCGTCTCCGTTGTAGACCGATAGTCGTTATTTAGATGTACCATTAATCATACATGTTTTTCTTTTTTAGGTTTAATTTACAAAAATTGTTTTGCCGAGAAGACCATCTACCCGAAAGGACTAAATTGATTTTATGAGATGTCTGGGTTTAGGGTTCACATTCGCCACTTATACTCCGTTGCCAGTGCATTAGGGTCTTCGTTCATGTTCCAAATCCTTAACAGAGGTTACTTGAGCCCAGTACACCCAGACCAACGCATACACCTTCTCTCTCTCAGATTTCCAACTACCCCGGGGACCCCACCATCACAGTCACCACGATCTACCGCCAAGACTACATTCAAATGCCCGATGCCTCTTGGGAAACCGACCAGTTAAAGGTCACTGTCCAGATCTGGCAAAATCATTGAATAATGTGTCATGTTAAAAGATAGGAAAAATATGCAAATTTACGCAAATTCAATGAAAACTGGTCCGAATGTGTACCTATGTTATATTATATTATATTACATTATATATATATATATATACATATATTACATCCATTCATCGGAATCTACGGACAAGTACCAAATTTTTCTTGTTTTCTTTGTTTTCTTGTGTAGCTTTTGTGCAACAAAACACTATACTACGTTTTTATATCAGGTTTACATGCGCAATCTATGCATGTTATATATTGATTTTCTTTGTGAATAAATTATCTTTCACGAATATGCAGGTTTAACAAGATTTAATCAGATTGCCACCCAGAGAATTAACTCTAGGTGGCAGATGGGCAAGGAAGCCCTTTGGCTTATCGAGAGTCCGACCCTTTTATCTATGTGTATCCCGCCCTTCTGAGGTATGTGTCGATTTTATTTTTAAACATATTCACGCTATTAGCACCCATACAATCAGCAGATAATCTGTTCCATTCATTTACAGTCCTTTGTGAAAATTAGAACTTTCTTATATCTAATCCACACTGTTCCTTTGCTAATGTAACTTCATGTCCTCTAGTCATTCTATCTTTCTTAACTGAGAACAAAATATTTCTATCAATATTTTCATAACCATTCATTATTTTAAACACTTCTATCTGATCTCTTCTCAATCTCCTGGTCTCTATTGTTGTTAAGCCGCATTTTTAGGCGTATTTCGTAACTAAGATCCCTCAGTTTTGGTATCATTTTAGTTGCTCTCCTCTGCACTCTTTCTAGCATATCTATGTCCTCCCTGCGATATGGCCTCCACGCTTGAATACAATATTCTAAATGAGGCCTAACTATAGTTTTGTACAGCGGTATTATTAGCTCTTTTTCCTTATACGTTATGTTTCGCTTAATTATCCCAAGGATTTTATTTCCCTTTGAAGCTGCAATTCTGCACTGCTCTGAAACCTTTATATCAGCACTAATGGGGTTAGGACACTGTTAGACTTCCTGCTTGGTTACAGACGAAACAAAGTGCAGTATATTTTTGAGAAATGACTTTTTACAATATTCACTTGCTCTGACATAAGTGCATTTGAGTAGTCAGATTTCTAGAAGTGATTGTAGAAGCTGTTGACAGTAAAATGGTGTCTTTTTAGCTGATTTTACTATGCGGAAGGGTATCTGGCAGCAATTTGGCTAGTTGACACTTTTGCCGGATTACTGCCTGCATCCATTTGTAAATATTGACGGGTGTCATACATACAGGCATTTTGCAAGAGCTAGAGATATTAGATTTTGATTAAACTCGACCAGCATGTCAATAAGATGATAACAACAGCAGGTGAGACGTTTAAGAAACTTTATAGGTCATTTTTTCTTATAATCACACAAAACATTAACATGGTCGCCAATGGGAAAACTGAGAGTGTGCTGCCCCTAATGGTTAACTCTAAGACCTTTTCTTTTACAGTAGTATTTAGTACAGTACCCCCCATTGTATATTCTACCTCTTCATTCCCATGTCCTGCGTGGAGGCAATTACATTTCCCAAAATTGAACAGCATTTGCCACTTTTCAGACCATTTGATCAACATGTCAAGATCATCTTGTAAATGCTGTCTATATCCATCACTTTTAATCCTTCTAAACACTTTTGTATCATCTGCAAATTTCAAAACCTTGCTTGTTATTTTATCATCCAAATCGTTGATATATATTAAGAATAATATAGGTCCTAGTACTGATCCCTGTGGTACCCCACTCAATACCGATTTCCAGTTTGAAGCCTCCCCATCAACTACTACACGTTGTCTTCTGTCAATCAGCCATTTTTATATCCAGTTTATTATACCATTTCCTATGCCATCGGCCTTTAGTTTAAGCAGTAATCTTTGATGAGGTACTTTATCGAAAGCTTTTTGAAAATCTAAGTAGACGATATCTACTGGTAATCCCTCATCTACCCACTTAGTGAAGTCTTCCACAAAGCATAAAATATCAGTTAAGCATGACCTCGCTTTAAAAAAACCATGTTGAGAGGGGTTTATCAAGTTATGTTTAACAAGAAAATCCACCATGTGATCTTTAATTAGTCTTTCTAATAATTTGCAAATCACTGATGTTAAACTCACTGGTCTATAGTTCTCAGACTTGTTTCTCGAACCTTTTTTAAATAACGGTATACTGTTTGCCTTTTTCCATTCTAAAGGAACCACTCCCTCTTCTAATGACAAATTGAAAACTGTTGCAAGCGGTACGATAATTTTTTCTACAATTTCCAGTAGTAGTTTGAGCGGAATCCCATCCACTCCAGGTGATTTATTATCCTTCATAGCCCTTATTTTCTGAGCTACCATTTCCGGGGTTACAATTAATTGTCTTAAATAGTCTGAATCTGCCCCCTTGAACTTAGCCTCTGGTACTGGCAGCGAACTAATATCTTCTCTGGTAAACATTGAACTAAAGTACTCATGCAGGTCTTCTGCCATTAAGAATCCCTCTGATATTATATTTCCAGCACTATCTTCTAGAGAACCGACCTAATCTTGAACTTTCTGTTTGCTTCAAACATACGCATACAAACTCTTGCTATCCTGTTTTATATTACTAGCTAATTGTTGTTCATAGCTTCTCTTTGAATTTCTAATTTCAGCTGTAGCTTGGTTAAGTGCTTCTTTATAACTGTTGTAGTCTTCTTCATTTCCAGTACATCTATATGACTTCCACATCATTTGTTTATACTTAATTTTTCTAATGGCTTCTTTCGATAAGTGTTTCTTTTGGACCGTTTCCTTTGTTTTTTGGAGGGTACAAATGTATCGACTATGCACTTAATTTCACTCTGTAATGTATTCCAGCATTCTGTTGTTGTCTTATTTTTCAGTGTGTTATTCCAGTCTATCTTTCCTAAATATTTCCTCATGTCCTTACACCTTCCTTTGTGGAAATTTCTCCTATACTGCTTTTTACTATTCCTTTCTGATTTTACTTTGATGGTGGAATATGACTGCCTGCGGTGACCGTGGTGTACATCCATGTGCAAACCTAATATTTTCAATAACTGCCGTACTCTGTATAAGTAATGGAACGTAAGTCGTTCTTCGTAAGCACTTGTCCCACCCATATCGCGTAACATACTACACCCATATGAAACATGGTTCAAACTGCACATAATCCAGGCTCGTCATTTATATTAACACCTACATAAACCATTCGTCTGAAAAACAAGTAACCAGGTCGTGCTTTACAATCTTTCGCCTTTTGTGCCTTTTCATCTTAAAATTGCATATTAGGTGAACAAGATTTGTACGGATGAAAACGTTACATTATAAAGCATAATATTGTACAAGTCATACTATAATAATTATTACTTTGGAATTTTTATAGCATTAATATATTATTCAGATGATAATATGTCAAATATTACTTATTGGATTCATAACTTCTTTTGAAATATCACATCATATTAATATCTATTTTTATCCCTAGAGTTCGTGATGAGGCTGGCATCGATGTTGGTTCTCGATTTATGTCTTACTTCTTTTCCCGTCACTAATTCCGTTTCACTGCCTTCTCTCCTTCTTCACACTTTTTTATTTTTAAAGGTAACTTGTTATATATCGCAATATCCCGTCCTTAGGAATGCTCAAAACGCTTTACACTTTACTCGCTGGCAGGCCTGTTCAAACGAATACCATCTCGACTTCTCTAACAAATATTAATCCACGCTGCCATGATATCAAGTGGGTGTTGTCTCTATATGCGAACATTAATGTCTTCTCTGGACGATGCTACTCCCAACTTGACGATCCAGCATATCTAACAGTATACCTGCCTACGCGCTGTCTCCGGTCTTGACATCGGAAGACGTGGGGTGCTGTTAGCGATCTTTCACCGGTTCGCTGTCTTGAAGATTCGAAGACGGGGGGCAGTATTGTTGGAGATTTGTCTCCGGAAATTCACCGGATTAGCACGTATCAGCATGTCTTCCGTTGTGTCACGCTGGAGGGGGAGGGGCTTTGAGAGATTTTTCGAGTAAATCGGGGTGATTTGCCTGTATTCCGGGAGACCGGAAGATACATCCCAAATCCGGGAGACTCCCAGATTTCACGCGAGAATTGGTCTGCACCATACATCAAATTATGCAACGTTCATGGAAGATAGGACCACCATAGTTGAAAGAGCAACCATGATAAAAAGTGGCGTGGGAGGATAGTAAATGAAGCACGTACACAAGATGGAGAAATACTTGTATATATTATTACACCAGTGTAAGGCATGTTCAATTGGGAAAAACCGGGACACAGAGGATGTATGTTTGTAGACATGGCACGCCAAATAATAACACCACCTCTTGTCTCCAGATAACTGGGCATTAACCCCCAAAGACAGACGCAAGATCCATAAGCTCATGAATTGTACGAGCAATAAGTGTGTGACTATGAAAAACCACGCGATAAAGTAATACCAAGAATATTTGTTTTCATTCCCCACTTCAATTGCCGCGAATTGTTGCCGCCATAAATTCCGTGAACATGGCATGTTAATTTGTTATAACATTTCAATTAGACGTGGCGGTGGAATCCTATCCCCGCTAGACGATTAATTATATACTATTGCGTTCTTTTAAATGATTATAACAACAATGATGTTCATTGCTGATAATGACGACAAAAGATAGTGATAATAATGATGGCGATGATGGTGATGATGAGTGTGTCTGTGTGTGTGCGCTCGCGTGTGCGTGTGTGTGTCTGTGCGTGTGCGTGTGCGTGTGCGTTTGCGTTTGCGTGTGCGTGTCGTGTGCGTATGTGTGTGTGTGTCTGTGTGTCTGTGTGTGTGTAAGTGTGTGTGTGTGTGTGCGCGTGTGCGTGTGCGTATGCGTGTACGTGTACGTGGGCGTGTGTGTGTGCGTGTGCGTGTGTGTGTGCGTGTGTGTGCGTGTGTGTGTGCGTGTGTGTGCGTGTTTGCGCGTGTGTGCGTGTGTGCGTGTTTGCGTGTGTGCGTGTGTGTGCGTGTGTGTATGTGTATGTGTGCGTGTGTGTGCACGTGTGCGTGTGTGTGTGCGTGTGTGTGTCTGTGCGTATGTGTGTGTGCGTGCGTGCGTGTGTGTGAACGTTGTTCTAACATTTTTATGCGATATATAAAAGGCAATATATTGGTCAATGTTAATTAACATTGTTGAAAGCAACCTTAATCTCTTTCATACTTCCTTTTAGAGATACACGAAAAAACTATTGTTATATTAATGATGTAGCTGCACAAATTACACTTCCTTGATAAGACATTCAACTGTGCAAGAACAAACCTTGTGTGCCAGGTCATATCATTGTGTGAATGGAATAATTATTGATATGCTTAAAATAGTTTATTATCCGCGTTGGATAATACACGATTGCTTTACTTACATGATGAACAGTATTTGCTCTATTGGAGTTTGTCATTGATACTTATAAACATCGAGTTGTTAACTATGACACCACCCAGAAATATAAGGGGTCATGTTCTAGTTAGACTTCCTGTTCATTGCACACGAAGAAAAGGGCAGTGTATTTTTGAGAAATGATTTCTTACAAAATTCACATGCTATGACATAAGTGCATTTGAGTAGGGAGATTTTCATATGTGATTGTAGAAGGTGTTGATTGTAAAATGATGGATTTCTAGATGATTTGAATAAGCGGAAGGATATTTGGCAGCAATTTGCCTGTGTGACCTGTTTGCGGAGTAATCCTTGCCGGCATTTGTAAATATTGACGGGTGTCACACATACAGGCATTTTACGAGAGCTGGAAGTATGCAATTTTTTTTTAATCCATCAGCATGTCAATGAGATGATGCTAACAGCAGGTGAGAAGTTTAAGACATTTTATTGGTCACGTTTTCTTATAATCAGACAAAACGTTAACAAGGTCGCCTATGGGAAAACCAACAGTGTGCTCACCCCATAAATATATATACATATATATTTATATATATATGTATATTTGGGAGTGGTTACAGGAGAACCCTGAAGCACATTTTGGGTTGACATCCGCAATATTAGTTCTTTCCGAGAAGCCTGGTTTAGATGTATGAATTTGTGGGAATAGCTCGGAATGAAATTCCACTGTTCTGCCAGGCGAAGTCCATAGGGCCTATGTCTTTATGGACACGTGAATGTAGTATAGACTGGCGTGGATGAGGTCGTGTGTTAGCGCGGGTGACGCTAGACAATAGTAGCGATTTTACACATTGCGTGCATTGAACGCCTGTGTGTGTCGGGTAGTCACGTCGCTTATTGCCGGGACGAAGTGACGGGCGGGTTCGACGGAACGAGGTATGTCTGTCTCCGGTGCGGTGCCTCCAATACAGGTCTATCACACTTGTTGGCAGGTGTCTCTGGAACGCATGCGTTAGGAACACCGGTGGTTCGCATTGCCGAAGTGACCGGTGTGATATTAGGGATAACGCTCGCATTTAATTCATGTTCTCTTGTCTGGTTGGATAGACGCTAGCGTAGTAATAAGTTGTGTCCAGTTTGATTGGGGGGGGGGGGGGTAATGACTTCCACTTGTAGGAGAAGTGGACTTGTAGCTCTTGTTTCTAGAACTAGAGTTACTGCCACTGCTAGTGTGTATAATTTAGGACAAATTGACAAGGTATATTATAAGAATTTGTACTTCCCTGCCACTGTTGAAAGGAGAATGGGAAAAATGCGGCTGTCTCTCGCTATGCGCAACGATTAAAAGCACATGTTACACTGGGAAGAGGTGCCGTGGATAGCTCCCGGGGTGTTGGGGGACCAACTCAAAATTAGAGGAATTTTATTTAGGACACTAAACAATAGGTTGCGGATCTCCCGGGCTTATGCAACATATAATAATATAATAATCATAATAATGTACTGCATTTCTCTGCACCATCAATCTGGCAGTTAGTACCATTCAGAGGCGCATTACAATCCTAAAAACAGGCATGTAGCTATTAAGATTATAAAAATAAAATATATAAATAAATAAAAGCATTAAAATATACATACATATACATATCAATAGTAAATAGATAAGCATGTTTAAAAAGAAGTGTTTTCAGTTGCTTCTTGAACAAGATGAGGTAGTCTGTGACATGCATGGCAAAGGGGCAGATTGTTCCAGAGGCGTGACGTGGCGTGGCGCGTGATAAAGCTTTGTCGCCTTTGAGTACAAAGCTTGCAGCGTGAGACCTCGAGCAGGTGAGCATCGGTGGAGCGTAACGTGCGAGTGGGCTGGTGTCGAGTTAGCAGTTCCGCAAGGTATGACACAGTCATGTCGTGGAAACTGCGGAATGTAAGCAGGAGTATTTTGTACTCAATGCGCTGTTTATTCGTCAACCAGTGAAGCGCAATTAGAGCAGGAGTGATGTGGTCGTGCTACTTAGTTCTGGTTATGAGACGGGCTGCAGCATTTTGTACTCTCTGGAGTCTGGTGAGGATATGGTCAGAAATCCCATAAAGCAGGCCATTTCCGTTGTCAAGACGAGACGTCACGTGGGTATGGACCATCATCTCTGCCATTTTCCTATCTAGAAGATTTCGAATTCTTCCAATACCGTGTAGATGGAAATATGCTACACAACACAGGTATTGTACTGTACATGGCTGTTCATGTTTGGAAGCTGCGCATGTGTCAGGTGTAGTCCATTCAGATTTTCCCGCTCCACTATCATTGATTATTTTCACAATTTCTAAACGTTTTTATTGCTGATAACTGTGCGAGGTATTATTTGAGATATACCAGAATATAATGCCATGGTTATATTTGCAATCAAATCAGCCTAAGGCACTATTTCAGCCTTAGCTTCCATAACAACCAGTTCAAAACAGGATGGTGAATCTGTAAACAACTTACATAAAACGCGCCAAAACCAAATCACCCCTAAAACAACCCAAAAATCAGTCCATTCACATAAAGTTTACGTATTATACTATTACAAATCTGGATTGTAGGCTGTCAGTAACACACAAGAAATCAACAGTAAACACAAAATACAATACAATAAACTGTCTATTAACTGGCACATTTTACTACTGTAGACAATCTAGCTGTCGGGGCTGATAAAAACACGAACAAGGGAAAACATTGTAAGAAAACGGCAACACCGTCATAAAACATGGTCTCTGATTGAGTCTGGAGAAAGCTAGTCATTTGAATGGATGAACATGAAGTGGATCTGGATGTACCTTTTGATGGAAAGACCATTAAACAAGTGAACAACTTTGTATACTTGGAGGTACATGGTACGATGATGGAGGCAGTATTAAGGAAACACAGAACAGGGTGCATACCAGGGTGAGAACATAGAAGAGGGTAGACGGTATTATGTTGGACTAAAAAGTTAACAAACAATCATACAAAATGTGTTCAGTGTTTCCCCTGGTAACAGTGGCTTATTACAAGTAAGGCTTTCTATGCCGCGTTGCCCAAAATATGCTGAAATTGCTGCCTCGTAGCTATTATGTATGACCATTTTCTTGTTCTTTCGCATTATATTCAGAGTGAATACTTATGTTAGCTCCTGAAGTCTTGTGTTTCATCGAGGACAAAAAGAATGAGGGCTGAGGCCAGCTAGATGGAAGTTATTTCTTATGTGGTAGGATATCAATGTTCTGACATAACTCCCTTATATCAAATATAAAGGTAACAATTTAATGCAACACTTTTGGTGAAGAAACATATTTACTGTTCCCCATCACACACCTTGAGGAATCTCCCTGAGTCTATGATAGTTCAACTGATGATGAAACCGTTATATTTCTAGTATTGGTGATATCACGGAATGTGGAAAAAGAAACAGTTTTATGTAACATGATAAAATTGAGTGAACTTACTCTAGCTGCTGGAGTGTTGTGTTCTGCTTCAGTGCATCACACAGCTGTGTCATCAGATGGATGTCCAAGTTACAGCGACTCAAGCTGAAGGAGAAATAGCAGTACGATTAGCAATACAGTTGGTAATGGTATTACACAGGTTATAACAGTGATGTGTCTGGTTGTTATCTATTAAATTATATTATCAACCTGATGTTAACATTTGCTGTTTTTTCTTTAAATGGCATATTATGTAAAAAACAAGTTTATATGGAGTTGAGGTCAATCACGTCTATGGACAGAACAGTGATATAGGCGTGGAGCAACAATAGATACAGCATGACTCAATTAAGTACAGTAGTATGGTGTCAGATGGTGTCTGAGGAAGACTGCAACATTATACTGATATCCTCAGAAAACAGTATGAGACGCCTGAATTAAAATGTTCATTTAACTTTGCGTTCTCACTTCTTATAGTCGCTATTTTTTGTAAACGAATATGCACAAAACGTCTGCATGACATTACTTCTTTGTGGAATTATTGTGAAGGGATGGGACCTTTGTATCAGAGTATTTTTTATACAAAATTCGGGCCAGTAACTTTTTATGGGCGGGCCAGTAACTTTTCAATTTCACTGGCCTCCTGGGTCGGTGGACACAAAACCTTAATGTATAGGTCTGTGATTGGCTCAACAAAACCAGCAGCTCAACTAACACAGCGTTCCAATAATCAATTATGATTCCTATTGAAATGTATAACTTAGAAAATTAGTGTAGTTAATTATGATCAAGATATTTCTGGCAAGTAATCATTATTACAATCCTATGATAATGGTTACATCAAATAATATCATTTATAATAATAAAGTAAACCTTTTATTTGAATTCCAGTTTTATAACAATTGTAAAAAAGGTGAGTTCTTATACAGCGCAGTATTCAGTCCTCAGGACTACTCCAAGCACTTTACACTTCACTCCCTGGCAGACATGTTCAATCAAACACCATCTTGACCATTCTTGCAAGCATCCAGCAATGGTGCAATTAATGCGCAAAGATTATACGTACACAGATATCCACCACTGTCTGTAGCCAGGTACTCATTCATACATGTGAGTGAACTGAACAGTGAACAAACTCGCCTATGGTTTGACAACATAGCACAGGATTTGAACCCGGGTTCTCTCGGTCGAGAGTCCAAAGCTCTACCCACTGCACCACTGCACTCCACAGAAACTGTAGCTACCAGTTCAACATCACCTTCCACTGACACAGTCAAATAGAAGGGAGCACATCACACAATATAAAAGTGATACTGAAGTGTTAGTCAACATAAAAATATTACTTTGTTTTGTATTGGAAGCTGGAGTAGTTTTTCCTCATTATTAACGCATTTGATAACAAATCTTGTGACACGATAGCACTTAATCACGAATAACGTTATGATCTCATGGCATTAATTTGTACCGAACATGATGCCTTTGTTTAATGATACAAATAACACAACTAGTAATGTATTTACTTTGCATAGACAACATCGAACATGACACGTATTCGTGTTGATGTTCCAAAATGTCAACAACAAAAACTCTAGCGGCACATTGGGCAACTGCTTGAGAAAATCCTCTCTTCTGGAGGGATTCCTGGATAATCTCCACGCGTTAAAGTTGAGATTCGTTGGGTTCCTGTGAACTATCGTGCCGTTGGCTTGTGTGAGTTGTCGGCAGATAAGCGGTTGTTGCAGTGGTTAATCTACTGTCAGGTCGAGTAGTGTGGGGAACCAACGAGCTTCCGGACACAATGGTGCAATCAGTATTAGTTCGCAGGACTCCTGAGCCACTATCGACAGGAGTAATGGAAGGATTGCTTGTGGGGGTATGCGTAAGCCCAAAGTTGTTTCCAACTGATCGATAGTGTATTTACTGCCATCGCTCTGGGATCTGGTATGAGAGATACAAATAGGGGAAGTTGTGTGTTCCAACGTGTGGCAAACAGATCTACCATAGGGCAATCCCAATGAGTTGTGATGACCTTGAAAATCTGTATATTTAAGGTCCATTCTGTTGGGAGTAACTGGCCTGATCTTGAGAGTTGATCTGCCAAGACGTTTGACTGGCCTGGAATATGCCGAGCTCGCAGCGTGTTGTTGTATTTGTGACAAAGCAACAGTAGCGTGTGGACCTGTCGATCCAAGTTGATCGACCGTGTCCCACCTTGTTTCATTATGTATGCCACAACTGTTGAATTGTCGGTTGCTACCATAACTGAATAGTTGGACAACTGACGTAGACAGAGGCATATTGCTAGGTAAACCGCCTGCAATATCAGAAGGCTGATATATAAAACGGACTCCTGGTGTGACCAGGTTCCTGACGTTGTCTCCCAATTCCAGTGTACGCCACATCCCACATTTGATGCATCTGTAAAAATGTTGGCATCGGGTTTGGGAGTGGTTACAGGAGAACCCTGAAGGACATTTTGGGTTGACCTCCACAATATTAGTTCTTTCCGAGAAGCCTGGTTTAGATGTATGAATTTGTGGGAACAGCTCGGAATGAAATTCCACTGTTCTGCTAGGCAGAACTGTAGTTCCCTGCACTGTAGACGGCCCAAAGACACCAACTTTTCTGCTGACACTAACAACCCCAGTAGAACTAGCCAAATCTTGGCTGTTGTTTCGTTGTTTTCTAAGATTGTTGTAGATATGTGACGAATTGTTTGATTCGTTTTGTTTGAGGAAATACCCTGTATCTTACCAAATCGAATTGATAACCGAGAAATAGGAATTGTTATGAAGGAACCATGTGTGACTTGTCCAAGTTCACAAGAAGTCCCATTTCCTGACACAGATGTACCACCTGTTGTGTGTCGTTCAGACACTGGTTGTATGATGGGGTCTGTATCAGCCAGTCGTCTACGTCCTGGAAAAGCTGAATTCCCATCCTGTGTACGATAATCTTTATCTGCATCATGACTTTGGAAAAGATCCATGGAGCAGTGGAAATTCCGGAAGGGAGTGCACGGAACTGATATATTTTTTTCCCATTTTTCCACGAACCTGGAAGCAGAGAGAGCAGTGCGAAATAGCACATCATCCTTCCTACCCTGTCTGACTTTCTCTGAAAGTTTTAGGGATTGGACTTGGTCATTAAATATGTCCGGTCCCTTGACTGATGAAGTTCGTAGAAACTAGAACAACGAAATGTACCGAACTATATCTTAAAAGAGTACTCAGCAATGAATTCAATAACCAATGTGTATGCATACGATGGGGAAATACCTACTCGGACTTCTTCTCGGTAGGCAATGGTGTTAAGCAAGGTGGGAAGTTATCCCCTTTGCTTTTTAACATTTATATGGATAATCTGAGTATACAACTGCACAAAAAACAAATCGGTTGTAGTCTTGGTAACATGGTTGTTAATCACCTTATACAGGGTATATGCCGATGATCTACTTCTGTTTGCACCTTCTTCTAAAGGACTACAAACACTACTTGACATGTGTTACTCATATGGATGTGAGCACGACGTGCAATACAATGCGGGTAAATCCCTGGTCATGTACTTTGAATCTAGAATGTCAAATCTGTCTAAAGAAATGACATTAGGAGGAAAGAAGCTAAACTTTGCAACCTCTTGTAAATATCTTGGACATGTCATTTCTAATAACTTGTCTGATGAGTCTGACATGCAAGCCAAAGTGAGACTTTTGTATGCCAAGAGTAACATGTTACGTCAAAAGTTCCACTTTTGTTCAATTGCTGTAAAAAATAAGCTATTTACAGCGTATTTTGGTAATATCTATATGTGTGCGTTATGGGTGAACTTTAGAAAAGTTAATTTTCAGCAATTCGTTGTTGCATATAATAACTCTTTCAGAATATTGAACAATTTGCCCATGAGATGTAGCGCTAGCCACATGTTTGCTACAGCTAATGTCAGCTCGGGTAAATGTGTCATCAGAAAGGCTATTTTTAGCTTAATGAATAGGATTGACATGTCCTTGAATCCCATTATTCATAGCATTAAAACTAGCGACGTGTATTGTACTTCGAAACTGCGGCACCAGTGGGATTTATATAATTTTTAAACATATTGTTCTTATCGATGTATTTTTATATTTATTTACATACTTTTATTGATGTACTTGTATATATGGACATGATGATTGTCTGAAATAAATACATTATTATTATTATTATTATTACTGTCTCTCTTGAGGTGACAAGAAGGGAGAGGTGTGGGACAACAGACCATCTCTCTGTGCCAACTGTAGATTGACAGCTGTGGTACAATCGATCTCCATACAGTGTGTCCAGGAACTAGATAAAGTTTCCAACTGGATTGATTCCTGGATCATATTGTCTGTCTCTGCATTAGGTGCTACCACCGATAGAAGATGCTGTAGTGATCGGTGTGTAGCTGCTATGATCCAGTCTTGGAAAGATGAGATGCACAGCCGAAAACGAGACAGCTAAATTAAATATTTGATTAGACGTTGGTTCAACGTCACAGAACCAAGATTGAGGTTGGAAGACAAAGTAGGATGGATACAAAACGAAGTGGACTGTCTCTTCAAAATATGTTGGAAATCCACGTCCAGCTGAGGAACTCCCACGTCATATGAAATGGGGAAACGCCATCGGTATCTTGAATCGGCTGGTAAATGTGAAAACAATAAGGTGAATACAGTTTAAGAAACCTGTATTATCTCCCACATGAGTCTTGCCAACAGAAGGGGTAAGACCACATTTAAATTTTACATAGGCAGCCATTATAACGTTTCCTTCATTTCCTGCTAAATTTGTCTTACGATTTTCTTGAACATTTCACAACATATTTAACCTCCGTTGACACAAGTGCTGTGGTAAACTCGTGAAATTCTCATACCTCATTTTCCAGAAAAATCCACCCAAACTTGACACCCCTCAATTTTACCCAAATCTGGTGAAGGTTTTGAAATATTGGTGCCTTCTGCAAAATAACCACTGTGCGAATACGCGAACAACTAGCGGTTATTTACTGTTATCTCATGAAAGATCTAATGCAGTAGTACATTCAGTATTCACTGGACTAACACGTGTCATGTCAAAGTGCTCGAAAAAAAATTCACACATCATATTAAAACGGTATTTTCAAGGGCACTCTTTCGGTCGGTAATGGCGGACGAATCCTTAATGTGGTCTTACCCCAGAAGTCAGCATTGCCTCCAAGTGGTTGTTTATTCCTGGCGACATTGGGAAACCTTCTGGTTGGTTAACCAACGATGGAGACACCGCGGCCTGTACAAGGCTGGTCTTTTTCATGATAACGGTGTGAGTTGTAGTCGTAGCCATTTGTGGCAATTCGTCCACGAGAAAGGAGCTTGCCAATCCGATTTGATATGTAAATGAAACTGACGGCATCTCATCTTCTCGGAGGACAGAGACTCGTAAACAGAGGGAACTGTGTGCGTGGGATAGTTCAGGTAACCATGGTCTAACCCATACTCGTCATCGACATCATACGCCACAGGATCTCCAGCCTGGCGACTATGTAGTGTACAGTCCGCTGCAGTGGTGCTAACTAGCGACTGTTGGCGTAGGTGTTCAAAGGAGCCACATGCCCCAATATGGTCGTGTGTATGCATGTCACTGTCATTGTTGGCATTGTCATAACTGTCTGAGTCTGACGTGCCCTGGTGGTGGCATGACCTGTCATCACCCAAGTCCACAAACACAGTGTCCCCGTAAAAGGCGTCTTTGGTTTGGGTCTGATTGATCTGGTGTCCACTGCGTGGTTTTTTAGATTTCCTCCTGGGTCATTGCCACTGGCAAAGGCGTGTTATCGATCTGGTGTCTACTGCATGGTTTTGCACCCAAATCAAATTTCCTCCTGTGTCATTGCCATGACATAAGAGTGACTCTCAAGCGAGGGTCCAGTCCGTATGTCTTTATGGACACGTGAGTATAGTATTGACTGGCGTGGAGGAAGTCGTGTCTTAGCGCGGGCGACGCTAGACAATAGTAGCGATTGCGTTGAATGCCTGTGTGTCGGGTAGTCACGTCGCTTATTGCCGGAACAAAGTGACGGGTGGGTCCGACAGAACGAGGTATGTCTGTCTCCGGTGTGGTGCCTCCGATATATAGCTCTGTCACGCCTGTTGGGAGGTGTCACTGGAATGCCAACGTTACTAAAACCAGTGGTTCCCATTGCCGAAGTGACCAGTGTGATATTAGGGATAACGTTAACATTTAATTCATGTTCTGTCGTCCGGTTGGACAGACGCTAGCACAGTAATAAGTTGTGTCCAGTATGATTGGGTGAGAAGTAATGACTTGTATGAGAAGTGGACTTGTAGCTCTTGTTTCTAGAACTAGAGTTATTGCCACCGCTAGTGTGTATAATTTAGGACAAATTGACAAGGTATATTATAAGAATTTGTACTTCCCAGCCACTGTTGAAAGGAGCATTAAAAACACGGCTGTCTTTCTCTATGAACAACTATTAAAAGCTCATATTACTCTGGAGCATCATGGGAAGAGGTGCCGTGGATAGCTCCCGGGGTGTTGGGGACCATCTGAAATATTACAAGAATTTTATTTAGGACACTAAACAATAGGTTGCAGATCTCCCGGGCTTATGCAACATATAATAATAATAATAATTTACTGTATTTCTCTGCACATAAATCTGGCAGTTACTACCATTCAGAGGCGCATTACAATACCAAAAACATGGCATGTAGCTATTAAGATTATTAAATAAAATTAAAATATATAAATAAATAAATAAAAGCATTAAAATATAGATACATATACATATCAATAGTAAATAGATAAGGAGAGTAATAATACTAATACTAATTAAAACGACAAATTAAAAGAGAATAATAAATAATAATGATAATAGTTAAAGGTAAATATTAAAAAGTCCAGAGTTCGCCACTGTCCACACATATAATTTAAAGAGAAAAAGCATGTTTAAAAAGAAGTGTCTTCAGTTGCTTCTTGAACAAGATGAGGCAGTCTGTGGCACGCATGGCAAGGGGCAGATTGTTCCAGAGGCGTGGCGCGGCGCGTGAAAAAGCTTTGTCGCCTTGAGTACAAAGCTTGCAGCATGGGACCTGGAGCAGGTGAGCGTCGGTGGAGCGTAACGTGCGAGTGGGCTGTTGTCGAGTTAGCGGGTCCGCAGGGTATGATGTAGTCATGCCGTGCAAACTGCGGAATGTAAGCAGGAGTAGTTTGTACTCGATGCGTTGTTTAATCGCCAACCAGTGAAGCGCAATTAGAGCAGGAGTGATGTGGTCGTGCTTCTTAGTTCTGGTTATGAGACGGGCTGCAGCATGTTGCAATCTCTGGAGTCTGGTGAGGAGATGGTCAGAAATCCCATAAAGCAGGCCATTTCCGTTATCAAGACGAGACGTCATGTACGTATGCACAATAATCTCTGTCGTTTTCCTATCTAGAAGATTTTGAATTCTTCCAATACTGTGTAGATGGAAATATGCTACACGACCCATGTACTGTACATTTAACAAGATTTAACAAGATTGCCATCCAGAAAATTACTCTGGATGGCAGTTGGACAAGGAAGCCTTTTGGCTTATCGAGAGTCCAATACTTTTTATCTACATGTATCCCGCCTTTTTAAGGTGTGTGTCGATTTTATTTTAAAACATATTCACGCTACTAGCACCAACACAATCAGGAGATAATCTGTTCCATTCATTTACAGTCCTTTGTGAGAATGAGAACTTTCTTATATCTTATCTACACTGCTCCTTTACTAATGTAACTTCATGTCATCTAGTCCTTCTATCTTTCTTGACTGAAAAAAATATTTCTAGCAACATTTTCATAACCATTCAATATTATTAAAACTTCTATATGATCTCCTCTCAATCTCCTGGTCTCTAGTTTTGTCAAACCACATTCTCTTAGCCGTATTTTGTATCCAAGATCTCTCAGTTTTGGCATCATTTTAGTCGCTCTCAACTGTACTCGTTCTAGCATATCCATGTCTTTCTTGCTAAATGGCCTCCACGCTTGTATACAATATTCTAAATGAAGCCTAACTATTGCGTTGTACAGCGGTATTATTAGTTCTTTTTCCTTATACACTACTTTTCGCCTAATTAATCTAAGGATATGATTTCCCTTTGAAGCTGAAATTCCGCACCGCAATGACACCTTCATATCAGCACTAATGGTTAACCCTAAGTCCTTTTCTTTTACAGTAGTACTTAGTACAGTACCCCCATTGTATATTCTACATCTTCGTTCCCATGTCTTGCGTAGAGGTATTTACATTTTCCAAAATTGAACAATTGCCATTTTTCATACCATTTGATCAACCTGTCCAGATCATATTGTAAATGCTGTCTATCTCTATCACGTTTAATCCTTCTAAACACGTTTGTACCATTCGCAAATTTCAATACCTTGTTATACATCCGTTCAAATCGTTGATATAAATTAAGAATAATATAGGTCCCAGTACTGAACCCTATGGTATCCCAATCAAAACCGATTTCCAATTTGAAGCCTCCCATCAATTGCTACCCGTTGTCTTTTCTCAATCAGCCATTTTTGTATCCAGTTAATTATACCATCCCTTTTCGAAAGCTTATTGAAAATCTAAGTAGATGATATCTTCTGGTGATCCCTCGTCTACCTACTTAGTGATGACTTCCAATAAGCATAACATATTTGTTAAGCATGATCTCTCTTATAGAATCCTATGTTGAGATGGGATTATCAAGTTATGTTTAACAAGAAAATCCACCATGTGATATTTAATTAGTCTTTCTAATAATTTATAAATCACCGATGTTAAACTCACTGGTCTGTTGTTCTCTGACATGTTTCTCGAATCGTTTTTTAATAACGGTATAATGTTTGCTTCTTTCCATTCTAAAGCAACCATTCCCTCGTTTAATGACAAGTTGAAAACTGTTGCAAGCGGTATGTTAATTTGTTCTACAATTTCCAATTGTAGTTTGAGTGGAATTCCATCCACTCCAGGTGATTTATTATCCTTCATTGTCCTTATTTTCTTAGCTACCATTTCCGGGGTTACAACTGTCCTAAATAGTCCGATTCCGCTCCCTTGAACTTAGCCTCTGGTGCTGGCAATGAACTAATATCTCCCCTGTTAAACACCGAACTAAAGTACTTATTCAGGTCTTCTGCCATTACGAATCCCTCTGATATTATATTTCCAGCTCTATCTTCTAGAGGACCGACCTTATCCTGAACTTTTTGTTTGCTCCGAACATATATATATATGTTTTATATTACAAGCAAATTTTTTTTCATAGCTTCTCTTTGAATTTATAATTTCAGTTGTAGCTTGGTTAAGTGCTTCTTTATACATGTTGTGATCTTAATAATTTATATTGCATCTATATGACTTCCACATCATTTGTTTGTACTTAATTTATTAATGGCTTCTTTCGACAAGTGTTTCTTTCTGAACCGTTTCCCTTGTTTTTAATGGAACAAACGTATCGACGATGCACTCAATTTCACTCCTTAGGATATTCCAGCATTATGTTGCTGTCTTATTTTTAAGTGTGTTTTTCCAGTCTATCTTTGTTAAATATTTCCTCATGTCCTTATATCTTCCTTTGTAGAAGTTTCTCCTGTAGTGCTTTTGATTATTCCTTTCTGATTTTACTTTGATGGTAACATGTATCTGGTTGTGATCACTACTCCCCAGTGGCTCACATATCTTGACATTGTCAACTAATTCGTTCTGTGATGACAAAACTATTTCTAACACATTTTCTACCCTGGTTGGTTCTAGCACATGTTGAGAAAGGAAACTATCTTGTCCTAAACCTAAAAATGTGTGGTCCTCACTCCTTCCTTGAGATTTCCATTGTACATGTCCATAGTTAAAATCTCCCATAATAATACAATCCCGTTTGCTCACTTCCCTTATAGTGTTTTGTACGTTTTCCTTTTCTTCTATGCTTATGTTTGGACTTCGATAAACTAACACTACCTTTAACGTCGACTTCCCTGTAACTATGTTACACCAAACAACCTATTCGCAATCTGCCTCTCTTTCTAATTTTATTTCGTAAGCCTGGATAGATTCTTTATTTTATTATATAAAATAATTCCACCTCCCCTTCTTCCTAGTCTATCTCTCATAAACATTTCACAGCCTGTCAGTCCCAATTCGGCATGTGATATGTCGGTGTTGGCCCACGATTCAGTTATATCAATTATGTGAGAATAAATACCATCTACCATAATGTTTAGTTCACTTCTTTTGTTTATTATGCTCCTCGCGTTTAAACAAACGCATTTATATCCAGCTTCAAAACAGTTTTCCAGGCTGTTCTTTGCTGATTTATTTGTGCTATCTTTAGTTATGCCTCCAAATGCAGGCTTCTTTGTGAATCGCCCTGCGCATCTATTTTAAATAAATGCACCTTTCCCACTATCAACAGATCGCAGCAGGTTCTCTGAAAAAAACTGATGCCCTCTTTCCGTTTAGATGGAGGCCATCTCTCATGTACATATCTTCCCTCACAACAAAGTATCCCCATAAATCTATAAATCCCACCCCCTCTTCCTGATTCAGATTCAGATTCAGAATCAGACTGTTCTTTACCAAGTAGCATTTCAAATGTACGAGGAATTCTTGGCGTTGTGGCGTCAACATACTTGCACGCTTCACACATGTGCTCAACTAGTGCATTGATTGCCATCATTTTGCAGTTTATATATTTGCCCTGTAGAACAGTCTGTTCTACCCTTGTCTGCTTTAACTCCCTGGCTAACTGTCTGTATTTCTGGACTATTCCGGTCGTCACCTCCCTCCCTACAGTATTTGTCCCTACATGTACTAGAATGGTCCCTCCCTTCCCAGGACCCACCACTTGCTCTAACCTTTCTGTTATATGCTCTGTCTTGGCACCTAGTAAGCAAACTACTATGTCTTCTCTTTTACTAAGCGTCTTGTCTGTCTTTCTCATTAAATTTCTCTCTTTTCTACTCACCCTTTCTAACACTGCCTCAGAGTAGCTCCTTCGTTGGTTTCCGTCCGTCTCGTTGCTGTCATCTCCCCCTGCAACCTTCACTCCCACCTTAACTCCTGTCATTTCCCCCCTGTTGTCACTTTCCCTCCTGTCACCTTCTTCTTTGTCCCTTTTCCTTCTGCCACCTTCTTCTTTGTCCCTTTTCCTCCTGTCTCCTTCTGTTCTGTTAATGCTGCCTTTCCCCTTCAACAATCTTCTTGGCTTCTCTCTCCTTACCACCAGCCTCCTTGTCTCTGTTCTCACTGATCTCTAATCTCACCATCTGGGTGGACCTTTCCTGTCATCATCACAATCAACTACTTCCGCCAGTAAACTCTCCAACCTTTTACAACCTCGAAATTTTGAATATTATTTGCATTTGCACGGCGCCATGGTTTTGTGTAGTTTTACAGTTTATCCAAGGTAGAAATTAAGATATTAAAACTAAGATAGTCTTTAGAAAGACTGTTTCCTGTGTATTATAGCACACTTTATGTTACAGCATATTTTAATTACACTGCTGACTATATACTGTATTGCCAGCAAAATCAACTGTCAATTAAAGGCATAAAAACAAGCTGGCAATATGGGTGCCACCTTGAACTCTAACATAGCGGCCACAAAACGTCCGAAATCAGCGTTCTGTGTGGTTTGAATTACGTATCAGCTTCCTGTGTCGTATACATATATATATATATATATATATATATATATATATATATATATGTATATATATATATTATGCGAAAAAAGCAGGTAGTAATATGGCTGCCACATTGAAAGCAAGTTACTTATGTAATAATCAAATTACATGTCCAATAATAATAGCCACCAAAATCGCCGATTATTCACTCTCAAATTAACTCTAATCCTAACGTACAAACGTCCATGAGGCGCGGCAGCGCACCTTTAATCTTTCTGCTATCGTTTGTATAGTGGTGCAGTTTAAATTATTAACAATCGACATATAGTGAATAGTTCCTTGAACATGTTTGGTTAGAATTCAAGTGAATGGATATGTCCGAGGTTTAAGTGTAAAGTGTGTGTGTGTGTGTGTGCGTGTGTGCGTGCGTGTGCGTGCGTGTGCGTGTGCGTGAATGTGAGTGAGTGTGTGAGTGAGTGAGTGAATGAGTGAGTGAGTGTGTGTGTGTGTGTGTGTGTGTGTGTGTGTGTGTGTGTGTGTGTGTGTGTGTGTGTGTGTGTGTGTGTGTGTGTGTGTGTGTGTGTGTGTGTGTGTGTGTGTGTGTGTGTGTTTTAGAGAGAAAGAGAGAGATAGAGAGAGTGGGCATGTGTATGTGTGCGTGCGTGCGTGCGTGCGTGCATGCGTGCGTGCGTGCATGCGTGTTTGTGTGTGTGTGTGTTTGTGTAGTTTAAGATACTATTTAATAAAGAAAACAATAAAACAACGGATATTTAGTATATGTTTTGTAGACACGCCCGTATACATTTCATTCTGCCGTGTCATGACAAAGAGCTCGACGCGTTCAGCATTTAGAGTAACAATGTGTTTATATATAAACCTATCAGATAATACGCTTTTTTTTTTTTTTTAAACTACGACTGTTTATGCTAACCAAACAGGAGTAGATCTAGGTCAAATCCGGCACTGACAGATATGGTGGGACTTGGTTGGGGCGCAGAAGTGCCGTTTGAAAGCATCGCGCTTCAACTGGTCACCTTCCAATTGTTCTGCTACTGATCAACGGTTAATCCGTATTGTGTGCGGTCTCAGAGCACTCCACTCCCCTATACAAAAAAGCGACAGAACAAAAACGTTCAAGTTTAAAACTAATATGAATGAATGAAAGTGAAAGTTTATTCAACAACAATAACATAATACATGCTCAATATGGTGAGCTGCTGCAGCTGAAAGATAGCTGAAGTCATAGACTTTTATGTTGCTATGCTCTTTTTTAAACTAAAAAGTTGAATAAATACAATTCGAATTATAAATAAATTAAGACATAATAGTCACAATTCATGTATGTTACCATGGTGCTTGTGTTGCTAATACATGGGTTTAACTAGACATCATCTTCAATTAACAATTCACAAATATGTAGAAAATACTGACAACTTGAATATTTTTAAATTGTGTTAAACTTGGAAGTTGAGTCAATTTATTTGCTAAATTGTTCCATGTTTTAGTTTTATAACCTTGATAGTGAATGACAGCAGTCTGAAGGTGGTGTTTATCTTTTTAACATAGAATAGTTTGTTTTGTTTGGTATCATATATGTGTATAGCTGCGGTTGGTTCAAAGAATGCTTGAACACGACCATTTAAAGAGTGGTTGTTTGCTTTAAAAATACATGCGTATGGCTATGTTCCCCAGATCTCACAGCAATATGACATGTGTAGTTCAGTAAGTGATTTATATAATGTGTGTAACGCTTGACAACCAAGAACATGCATAGTTTAATACAAAATTGCTATGCTTTTTGATAATTTTCATTCAACCATTTTTATGTGTTCACTCCATGTTAAGTTTTCAACAATGGTTACTCCAAGGGATTTTGTATGTGATACCTGTTCATTGTTTGTTCCATTAAAAGGTATACTCGTATCTATTCTATGCTGTTTTTGTGAAACATTATAAAATGTGTTTTGTTCACACTAAGCGATAATGTGGACATTATCAAATGGGAAGCTCGCCTCCCTATTGATAAAGTCCAGAAGCTGCAGTCTTCCATTGCTGGTATACGTAAATGTCGTTCTGTCACATTACAGCAGTTACAATCGGTCCTCGGTTTGCTGTCTTTCGCCTCAAAAGTCATATCCCCTGGCCGGGCCTTTTTCCGTCGTACACAGATGCTGCTTCCACACAGGGATTTGCTGCTGTATTTGGTTCTCGTTGGCTTAATGGCAGATTTCCACAGATCTGGCAGAGTTACAACATTACGCTATTAGAACTTTTTCCAATTGTAGCTGCGTTGGAGCTATGGGGGAGCTATATGGCTAACCATTCAGTCTTATTTCTCGCAGATAATCAGGCTGTTGTCGAGGTGGTCAATACGCAGACAGCTCAGAATCCTCACTTGATGCGGTTAGTCAGACGACTGGTGGTTACTGCACCTAAATTTAATATTTAATTAAAATCCAAGCTCATTCCAGGCAAATCTAATGTCACTGCTGACATAGTATCGCGATTTCAAGAGAGTGAAGCATAACAGATTGCACTGTGGCCCCATCTACACCCAACAGAAATGTCAGCGTCATTACAGCCTAGGCACCAGTCTTCTCAATGCAGCCATATCAAACGGCTCGAAACAGGCATACAGAAGAACAATTGTCCAGTTTTCCCTGCGTACACATGTGTTTTAGTACCATTTATAGCCGGTCTGCTCTCTAAGTCAGCCATATCATACATCATAAACTGGCTGGTAAAGTTGATCCAACCCAGCTTTTTTGTTATCAAAACGTTATTAGCTTGAGCGCAGAAGCGGTCAGGTAAACCCGATACTCGTCTCTCAATTAGCCTGGCTATCCTTCACAAAATTGTTGAAGCAACACAATTTCTTGTCACACCTGCCTACTTGCGACTTATGTTGCAAGGCATGTTTTCAATGGCATTTTATGCATTCCTCCGAATAGGGAAAATAACCGCCCGTTCTCGTCGGCCCAGTGGTGTCTCCATCATACAATTAGCAGACGTGACTATTTGTAACACAGACATTTTATAAGTCATGTCGCTTTTTAAACACAACGCTTCTGGGCGACCAATCACTTTATCTGTTCCACAGACTAACGATGATTATTGTCCAGTACAAAAGCTGTCTCGAATTTTAAAGATTCGGGACACATTTAAAGGCCCACTGTTTGTTTTTGCTAATACTTCACCGGTATCTCGTAATTATTTGTGTATGTATCTAACTTAAGCTTTGAAATGGGCGGGCCTGGAACCAACTAAATATAACGCGCACAGCTTTAGAATCGGGGCAGCTACCACAGCTGCTGATATGGGAATGAGTGAAACCCAGATCCAATCAATCGGCAGATGGAAATCAATAGCCTTCAAACGCTATATGCATATCCCCATGTGCAGAAATTTGCCTTTTATATCACTAAATCATTTGTAAATATTCTCATTCCGTCCGGAACTGTTGTTCCAGGCGGTGGATGAAGCAGTATGACTGGCCTCTATCGCATGCAGCAATGTGTCCTTTAACAAGTTTGTCCTTAACCAAGAATAGTTATGTAATTGTTACATACTGCCTTGCCATTGCTGTGGACGGTGGATGTTGCAGCATGGCTGGCTTCCATCGTCTACAGCTCATCAGCATTTGGGGAGCACGACCGATTTCACCCTGGCACCTTACTACTTATTCAGCTGAATTCTTTGGCAGAAGCCCTGGGCTGATGAAGTGGTAATAGAGGCCTGGTGGGACATAAGACCGCCCCACCTTTGCTACTTCTACTTTTGTCATTTAATAATAGTTTAGCAATGAGCAACTTTGTATAGGCAGTTAGGCATTTGATACACAGATATTGTATTTTCTTGATGACCATTTTTGTGCTGGCTGCTAAGCTATATTCTCATTGCATATTGTTATGTTGTTAGTACAATTATTAAATGACCCATACTCTTACTCTTTGTGTGTTCCTGTAGCAAACAAGCTCAAGTTTCTACCATTGTGTATCTTTAGGGTATAAGCACTAAGCATCGGCAGGGGGATAACAAAAATACGATATTCGGAATCTTGTCACTATCAAATTGCTTGTATCTTGTAGTAACATGTTAGGGTATCTATTGCATTTTCGGTATATGACATGATTGTTTATTAACGCAACAAAACAACAGCGGACATTTAGCATATATGCGTTATGGGCACACCCATATCCATTCCAGGATACAGTATTATAAAACAGAGCTCGATGCATTCAGCATTTATGTAAAAACCTATCAGACAATATGCACTAAAACTACGATTAATCACGCTAACAGGAGCAGACATACACCAAATCAGCCAATCAAGATCCGTGTTGTCAGGCCGGCGTTGAGACAACCGTCGATCGTTATCATGGCGAGTGGAAGGTATCGTACCTTCCACTCGCCATGATAACGATCGACGGTTGTGCGGCATTCTGAACTATAGTCACTATACAGTTCCAGAGTGATCGCTTGTGTAAACAAGAACCTATAACCCTGTATAAACGCGTGATTGTGTAATCGACCACTTGTACAAACGAGCGACATACTTTGAATAATGTGAAAGAAAAAGTTCAAGCTGAATACGTCTTAGTTCTGTTTTGTCTGCTTTCTTGAAAAGGATTTGTCCTAAGGCGAAGTGTAATTAGCATCTTAAAAAGTTCTAAAGGACCGAATAACCTCTTAATGATTGTAGACGACTCAGTGAAGGTTTTTATTGTATCTACCGCTACAAAATTATTGAACATTTAGGCTATGTCATATTGAAATGATTACTGTAATTCGAATACTAAGTAATTGTGACCTAACTGACTTACATCAGGTAATAAATTTTCCCAAATGGGTTTTTGTTTATTTTACAACTTATGATCTATATATTTCCTGAACAAAACAACTTGACATATTCAGGCAAGTTTTACGTTTGGATATTAAATAAATCTTGTTTTATAACTGATAATTATTAGAACACAATATTTTTCTAATTTTGCTGATGGTGTAATTTCGTTTGTTTCTTTGCGAGATATTAAACAATTTTTTAATGCTTCGTAATTGTTGGATGCTGTGAATCGTGCATTGCCGTATCCAATTTGTCTTAGCGGTTAACATAACTAAGATGTCTACCAATTATAAAGGTTTTCGACTGGTATTGCATTCAGTGATAATTTTGAGTAATTTTCGGAATATCGGTATATATGTATGATTTGTTGTATAATATAACGTAATTTAAATTTGGGAAATGTGTGATGTGTCTAACGTAATTGATATCAGCACGGCAAAGTTTCGCGCACACCAACTAGACGAGTAATACACTGCTCTGTTGGAAATTTCAAAATATATAAGACTCTTTCACTGGATCACTGATGAACCCTTACATTGAAAGCATCTAGGTGGGGTAGCATAATTAATGTTCCATTATAGTAAGACTGTTTGTTAAATAAAACACCCGGATGTTTGTTAAATAAAAACAAAACTTATGGCTGCCTTTCTCCCAGTCCAACACCAGAATAATCAGTTAATACTATATTTCAGAATATGGCAATCTGTTCAACAGCGACACCCTGCCTCATTCTATAGTGATTTGCAACATTGAATTGTGTTGCTATATCGCTGTTGTAATTTAGCCAACCAATCATTTAGATTTGAACCGTACATTGGGGTGTCTCGTTTGTTTTGGAAGTTAACAGAACTAATATCAACCAATTCAGAAACTGTATGATGCCACCGTGACGTCCATGGGAAACTGGAAGTAGCCAAAGCGGCCAGCAATTGTTAACTATTTAGAATTGACCATAAGTTCACCTAGACGCTTACGTTTTGTGTCTAAATGTATGTTTACACCCGACGGTAACAGTGAGACAACTGGTGCTTGCATGATCGGGATAAACCAAGATAGCTGCCAAAATGACTATTATTATATTAGTAAATATTAGGTATCACGAATTCGCCGTCAAGCCATGTACAGCATCTGGCAACGTACCGAATCGTGTTCCTTTAACATGTGCAAAACGATACATTTGTCTTGTCATCAAATTACCATCACAGTCATTGTCATCGTCACTGTCAGCATCGTCGTCGGACTCAGTACTGACCATTTCCCCAGTATTTGTTGCAGTCTGTGACAATTGTAGAATAATTGCATGCTAATTAACTGCACCAACAATCCCCTAAGTTACAGTATTTTTGGTAGAGTAATTTCGACACTTCATCCGTTGACCAACCGATGTATGTTTTATTTGGATCATGCGGTCCTTTCTCCAAGGTTGATTAAAAAAACATATATGTATGGAAATGAACATTTCTGACATTTCTGAAGTTCAACATTGGTGCTACAGTTGCATTCCATACGCACACACATATACACGCACGCACGCACACACACATGCGATAACGAGTGTCATGTTGACTGGTATCGCTGAATGTACTCATATTATGTCTATATAAGCCTGTAGAACGTCTGAAAATGGGCTGATTCGTTTTGTATTTTTTTTAATCTTTAACAAACAAAGCCAGTTTTGCAATAGCTGCACATGATGGCAAGGAGGAATGTTAGTTGATGAAAAGTGATATTGTGTTAACCATAAAACTGTTTTAATCTACCTGAGATATATCGTGTTACAACCATGTTATGCCACACCTTTTATAATAATACCTTTGCCACGAGATATTATCAAATAAATAATGTCATACGTAGGTGGCTATATAAAACCATTGAGAAAGATATATCCGCTACCGAGCCACCACTCTGAAACGACACGTCGCAGAACAACACACGGAGAGACCGATTCTAATAGTAATATTATCAAAAATAGATAAGCGAGCGAAAAATTAACAACTCAGAATACATCCAAAACATGAAATTCTTTGGTCACTAGCACCCTCATGGCTCGTCCTGTCCCGATGATTTTGGTATAATTTGAAGGGATGCACATTTTGTTAATCTAGCGTCATTTATATTTCCCGGTAATCGTTCATAGAACACCTATGAACGGACCTACAATCGTGCCGTTTTCGGTGTTCTGTACGGTTCCGAACGATGTTGGCGGCGGGTACTCGATCAGTACAATAATCTTCCGATTGCGGCGCTGTTTTCCTCATTTGCATAGGTTCAGACATGCGCACTTCACAATTTCTTGATTTAATGTTATAAGCTCTACCCACTTTTAAACCGTAACGAAACTGATATGCTTTGATCGCAGCAAAGCAATTAGATACCAAGCACAGTCCCTTGGCGATACGCCATTTAAAATTGGATGGTGACGCCATCTACAGGACAGAGTCTATAGAACAGCAAATATAACCCCCAGCCAGGACGGCGTCCTTGTGGTGGGTCATGTTGTGACGTGTTTGGGTGTAACAACCATTCGTCGAAAACACCAGAAAAACATTTCTTTTCATTTCCGAAAGACCCAACAAGGTAAGTAAATAAGACTAATTATTGTAACGGTACCAGTTCGTTTGTTTGGGCCGCCAACTAAATTAACACTGTCACTGGTGTCGTGTAATCATAATATTACCGAGTTCCCATCAACATACTGAATTGAATAAGTTGTTTAAATAAAAATCTGAACCATTATTTGTTTAAAAGTGTCAGTATTCTAAACCAGTAACATTTATTTGATCGACTGAATGCAAACAAACGGTTAGAAACATTGTTTTAGACATTGAAATGTCGGTGACACTAATTAACGCACCACGCCACGGGCACGGACGCCGCCTGATTTTGTATATACATGTATACATCTTCACTATGCGGCTAGCATACTAGATGGAACACATTGCATGTGTAAATATCATCAGACAGTTAGATAACTTTCCTGTGGCAGTTACAACGATATAGTTACGTACAATTTAGTCCAATAAATTATATATTTGTGCGTTTGTTTACATCGATGTGGTGCATTTTGCTGCCCCCTATAGTATTAGTCAATAAACCATTTCTGAGAGGTCTGTGAGGCTATTTGTTTATAAATAGTAAAAAAGTTGTATCATGTTCTATTGAAGTAAGAGCATATTTAATATATAGATATATATATATATATATATATATATAAAGTAAATGTACTATATACCTTAAATGCCTTGATCAGTGGTAGCATCATTCGTTTAATTGTGTGACAACATGCAATATATTAAACACTACAGACACAGTTATACCTTTCAAGTATCACAGTTGTTATGAATTTATGTGTGACATAATGCATTATTATAGAATTTCACACTGCTCTCTTGAGTAACATAGGCAGGGATGTCTGAGTGGTGACTGTTGCATCAAATACGTAACGTATTAACCGTTTCGCATGCCTGCGTCTTCCGTCATTAAATTTAATAACCCTGTTTGATCTAACTGTCTGGTGTGGAGCCTGCGCTAGTTTCTGTGTATAACAGTTATAACAGAGAACATACATGTATGAGTGAGAAATGGCATTCCATTTATTTAACACAGTAATCATAGGCATGGAATGCCGAAGAATCCCTGCATGGAAGTGACAATCACAATTGGTTATAAGTGCTTTAGTAGGGGCGTAATTACGAAGTTGATTAGCCACACACATAGATGTACAAACATAAAGGCTGGGGTACTCAATCCCCTAACAATGGTAAACTAGACAAGTCAACTGAGTTTTATATTAACCCAACACCTAATGCGTAACGGTGCATTGCATATATATATATATAATATATATATATATATACACGCCCATATATATATAACCAACAATGCTGACACACGACGAAGTGGGCAATCACCGCACAATTGCAAACAAACGAACATGAATTAGTGCTAACTAAAACATACTGGGTAACGGTGCTATATATATATACAAATTATCGAAAACACTACTAGCACATTACACAGAAAAGTAGGCCAAACTGCCACACAACATATACTTCCAAAAAGTACCCGCACTAAAAACCCTGCGTACACAATACTGAACAATTCAGTGGAGGGAAAAGCATACTGCAAAACCTCGTGTACCCAACTACCACAGGGAAAAGCGTCAACAAACTAAAAACTGTGAATTACCTCTCTGTGAGCAACGTATGACCATGCACTTATACGCCGTTCACGAGCTAGCTTAGTAGACAAACACCGTTAACTTAACACCCTACTGGGGAGGGTGAGTGGTATTTTCGTGCAGCACGAAAACGGAAGGTTGCTACCTGTACAAGGCAGAAGCAGCAACTGAATTTGAATTACTTTTCGACCAGCATAAAGCATTCTTCCACCAATCACCTGTTATCGTGGGGTCACGTGCAAACCTTACGCGGTATTGTTTGCGCCCCTAGTAATTACCGGATATGCTGCTTTAAATAAATGTAGTTAAATTTAATCATACAGGAGGCGCCACCAAATGCCTCTCCCCACGCCTCGCCTGTATAGCCGTCTGCTCGGCGGACACAGACATGCTTGCAAAAAGTTATTTCGTCTTTTGGACAAAATTGCATTTTCCTATCGTTTACATGGGCGCCACAACGCCGTTAGCTCATCGACGCCAGACGCCGACACGCACGTAAAATCAATGGCCGCCCCATTGTCACTGCGTACATTGATTATGCTTTAGTATCTAATTGCTTTGGTCGCAGTAAAGCCGATATATATATATCTACGTCGGCGTGACGTCACAATAATGTACGCCAACCAACGGTTGAAATCAGATAGTGGTGAACTGTGTCGATGAAACAACATCGTTCGCAGTGTCCAAGACACCGGAACCAACACCGTTGTATGTCTGTTCATAGTTTATTTTAGAATGACTCTCAGGAAACCATTTATATATTTGAATAGCAGAAATCGTAAGCTTTCAAACGATGTCAAGGTTGTTTGGATCGGACGAACCGTAATGGTACAAGCAATCGTTCAAAAAAGCATTTTTGGGACCTGTTTTCAGTTGTTCATTTTTCGCTCGCTGGTCTATTTTTGATATTATGCATGTTGCCCGTCATTGTGAGCGCAGTTGACGTACAAAGCAAGCTGTCGCGAGATCCTATGTGCGTTTGCAACTGTAACATGCATGTCAGAAACTGCGACCAATCCGCCCGGCCGTGGCTGCGCTGACAATTGAATAGCGTATAGCAGTGCTTGAAACTTTTGTTATAGTCAATCGACATTTGAAAAACTATATATATAGTTTGTTATCATTGATTTGATATGTTGTTTATGAATAGTAATAGAATGACTGATATTAGTTACGTGTGATCGTGTCCACCCACCCAAAAAAACATTTTATTCACATATTTTACAAGTCTTCATAGCCTGGCCGACTTTGAGTCCAACTCCAAATGGCACTGAAACATCAATGTTTAATCAAAGCCATGTCAACTAGTAGACCCCCATTCATTCACACCATTCCCCAAAGCCATTCACAACCTCACAACCCCGTTTATCAATAGTGGATTGGTCCAGGCCAGCTGTGCGCCTTCAAGCTGACATGACGAAAGGTTGCATGTTTGCCGTGACTTACACTAGCGACATTGGACGTATGTGGACGCGATCAATCGGAGTCTCAGCTCGGTCTGTCAACATCAAATTTCCGTGTGGCGTGGTCGTGTAAAACTAGTGAGTAGTGACTACGTAGCTTAGTCGCTGTTGTTCCAAATATAACAACTTTATGTTAGACATGGCTGTATAAGCGTTGGTGTACGGTTGTCCCCTATATAGCCATACAGTGTTCGTGCCACAATATGCTACAGCAGTACAGAGAGTGTTCTTATCAGTAAGTGCTTCTTGCGAGCGATAATACCAATTCCATTGTATGTAATACAACATACCATTTTTACATCAAACCTGAATACAACATGATAGATAATTATTATAAACATGATTAACGTTATCTAACATTGACTTCATATAATATATGCTGTATGTGATATGTAGCAGACCTTCCAATATTTTATTAAAAAGAAACAAGATCTTCCTCTTCCTACAAAAACAGAAGATTTTTGCTCGAGAAAACCCAACCTAATTATATTATTTTATTAACAAACAAACACCCAATTTCCCAAACATCCAGTCTTCTCGAACTGTCCCCCCAGTGGTTATACTGTAGTTGCGTTGGAACCGGGGTGGCTTGGAGGCTGAGCCCCTTCAATATTTTAGTGAGGATTGGAGATAGGATTAGCCCCCCAATATTTATGGAAGGGATTAATTTTTTGGAGTGCATTTTGGAGAGCCTGAAGGTGGGGTTTTTGGCGAGCCTCAAAGGGGGTGCCAGTGGAGGGTTTTTGGAGAGCCTGAATGTTGAAGGTGTTTATTGGCAGAGCAAAATATTATTATGAACATGTAAATTCAATGGTTTTAATGATAACATAATGACATGTGCAAAAGTGATTCTAAGTGCATTAAATTTGTTTTGAAATCTAACATTTATTTTTGAATAAAACTAGCACTTACTTTGTTTAGGTAATTATTTGTTGCATGAACAATAACATTGACAGTGTTATAAAATAATAACATGTGCCGTAATTTTTTACAATCTAGCTTTTTTGTTATTATATCCTAAAATGAAGATCTGAAGGCACAAAATAACACAATCCCCAACCTACCCATTGGGAATATTTCTAACTGAACACTTGACAATGTACAACATGTAGAGGCTTAGATTCTGATGTGTAGCCTAATAAATTTAAGTTGTAAATCATATATAATTTAATAATATGAAACTGATAAATATAAATTGTGTTCAAATGTTAATAAAGATGTGCAAAACTATGTAAGAGTTTCTTCGAAAATCTTTGTTACAGTGATGCATCATACTTTGTTGTCTTCAATTATGAGTGAGAAATTGAGAATATGCAATATTGTGACAGAGTTTCTTCAGAATAATCATTTTAATCAAACTTTATTTTGTGAAATTATCAGTCGATAATTGCAACATTTTGTATTTAGTGTATTTTCTTCGAACATTACATTTTGTTGTAACTTTATTTCCTGTGACTAATTTTCGTAGGCAAAACTATGACTTTATTTCCGTGACTTTTTCCTGTGACTGTATTTATGCTCCCCGTTTTAAAAGCCAGCTGCCAAGAACAAACATGTTGCTACAATTAATTCTGCATTCATATGGACTACACAAAAAGCTGTGAATAATGCTAGGTTACTAATGCATTACAACTTTGATGTAAAATACTGTCTACACATTAAATAAAATTGGACTTTTCCCAAAAAGGAGTTTCTGACATTTTAATGTCAGCAAGGTATTTCTGCAGATACAGTAGAAACCAAGGTTTAAACCATGGTAGAAACCCTGTTCCAATTCACAGTTCACTGCCACAGATCTGTGTCAAACAGTGCCCTTTGACTGGGCACTGCAGCCCTCTGACTCATTGACCTTAATTACTTACAGACCTGTTACCCTTGATGTAATCTACTAGTGAGATAGACTGCTGCCCACCCTTATAGTAAAGGGCCTACAAAGTCAAAAAACAATTATTAAGAAAACAAACTAGATCAAAAGTACAGCATAATCTAAATAATATAACTAAGGTAGGTTGAAAAAGGTAGATGTAACTTGTTGGTGATTTGAACAGGTTCAAATCCTGCTGTGTTACAGTTACTGCACCAAACACCTGGTTGGACATAATCACCAGAACTTTGCACCAGAGTTCCCAAATTAACTAGATTTTGAAGTCATGGTGGGTGATTGGGATTGATTGTATCCAGGAGAAGTAACCAACAGAGACACAAGACCAATAAACTGTCTGGTATCACTACCATTGATGACCAGCTGGATGTTACAGGAAATCACCAAACCACAGGGAGAGCATGAGATAATTTTGTTAAGGTTTCAAATCAATCTGATATTGCAAATGGATATGTATATTTTGATATGTCTAGTGATGTGTTGAATTAAATGAACTTGATGTGAAACATTACTGTTTCACTACATGACTGAGGAAACTAAAACTTTAAAATATCCAAAGCATCTTTGAATTTATTTATTCATTACTGTGATATGATTTAACCTTGTGGGTAATTTCCGACATAGATTTGTGTGGACAGCTGATGATTCGTCCAATAAAAGTTAAACTTAAAAGCTTTAATTGTTGTTTTAAAACTTGTTTTGGATAATTAAAAATTGTGGGAAATTTTTAATCGTAACTCGAACATCTAATTAGCTTGACAACCACACATTAAGTAATTATGCAATTCCCAAGTTGTTGATATGTATGGAGGATATATTTAGCTCTTTGTTACATAACGTGACATTATGCCCCTGCCACAACAATCGTTGAACACATTCACCTGCAACAGCATTTAAAGGGTTATGAATATTTGAAACCACACAAATAAAACATCAACGATATTCGAACCCGCAACGGCACATTAATAAAAAGGCTCGGAATATTAAACATACAATTGTACATGTTCCAGCACACCAACAAGACTCAAATTTGCAAAAAAAAACACTTCAATAAAGTGTTGCTAATATAAGAAAAAACAAATATGTACCAAATTGAATCGGATTTGCGGCACACATACACGCACGCACACACACACACACACACACACACACACACACACACACACACACACACACACACACACACACACACACACACACACACACACACACACACACACACACACACACACAAACACACACACACACACACACACACACACACACAAACATCCACATTTCAATTAATCATGCATTATTTATAAATTTTTCAAAGAGGGCTGTGTCATAAGCCAATAGGCTAGGCTTCATACGTAACACCAGGCAATCTCACACCGTAGTTAAATACATTTATTTCTTTCAACTGTCAGCACACAACTCACTGGCTGAACGTTGAAAGAGCTTGCCCAAAACACATATATTTGCAGTTGAACGCACGTGGACGACAGCGAATCTACAATTTAAGTTTAACTCTTTACTTGGCATAACACCTTATACTGTTTAGTATGTTTTTTTAGTTTCATTCACGAAACATCCAAATTAAGTGGCTGCCTGAGATGATATTATGTGGGCTCAGCTAAGACAGTTTTAGGTGGTTGTAGATGGTCGTTTTTTGTCCACACCTCGTCTTCTTGACTCCCGATTTTTGGACAGTGTGCCCGCTGGTGAACTGCCAACCAATTGTTTTCGAATGTATCTCCTATCTGTGTTATGTTTTCAGACAACAGTAATTTTAAACAAAAAAGATAAAACAAGGGTTTCTAGTAAAAAAAAAAACAATTGGTGTCTGAAAGCAAGAGTGTTTATGCGAGCGCGTTCAATGATTATTTTGCTAACGCATTTTCAACTTTTGCCGAAGAAGTTTCATTTGTGCATACCCCATAACGCGCATTGGCCAAAGCGCGCGGCCACTACAACATCAAAGAATACCGCGCGCTTTGTGGAATGGGTAACTCTTGACTGCTCACGACCGACTGTGCATATTCATCTTGTTTTCACTGCTAGTATTGGGCACCCAATTGGTTGCAAAAATATGTCACTCAAGTATCCAACTCCTCCCAAATCTTATTATTAGTGCTCCTAGTACGTGTGAATATCATGCGTGCGTAAATTGCTCATGTCAGAAAGTTTACTTATTGGATAAAAATGTGAGCCAATTAGAACAATGACAACGTAGTCTTCTTCGTATAAAAGTACTTGCCCTGTCTTGTACAATGCATATAACAGTGGTAAGCGTACCTTCACAGTAGCTGACCGAACAGAGGTGTGTCAATGCGAATCCACGAAGAAATTGAGAAATGGCAGGTTTAAGTCGTTATTTGTGTAACTTCAAAGACCCGTTTAATGCGAGACAATTTCCCTAAGACGAACACCATCAGCTGCAAGAGACGACGGTCGCAGCATCGTTACGACTCCGATCAGAGCAGCCGTATGTCGGCAGGATATAGGTAAGTAAATTAGTTTCCTAAACATGTTTGTGTCACGAACGAATATTATATGAAACGGGATGTCGCAATAAACGTGTCTGCAGTTGAGACAATATTTTCAGCTTTCAAATGCAGGCGTTAAACAAAAAATACTAAGGCATACGTTATTTGTGTAACTTCAATGAACCGTTTAATGCGAGACAATTTCCCTAGGACGAATACCATCCGTACGTCGGCAGGATATAGGTAAGTAAATAAGTTTCCTAAACATGTTTTGTGTCACGAGCGAATATTATACGAAACGGGATGTCGCAATAAATGTTTTGTGTCTACGAAACGGGATGGTCGTTGTAATATAACAGATCTACGCATACGATGGAGTTTTTAATATCATGGCAATTAGATTAATAGTTATATAATTCCCATCAAAATACTGGCCGGGACAGAATAGTTGCCTATTTATGTGTTTCTACAGTCGTCGAACAGAAATACTAAGTCATACGCTAGTTTTGTCATTTGAATGACCCGTTTAATGCGAGGCGTTTTCCCTAGAACCTATTTTTTGTACGAAACTTTACGTTCTGTTCTAGATGCCGTCAAGTGTGCAGAATGCGACAAGTCATTTAAACATCAAGGTGCGTTAATGATTTACCAGAGGACCCACTTAGAAAAAGGTAAGTGTGAACAGAAAACATGTTTACAAAAAGGGTATAATCAGGGTTAGAAATTAGTAGTGGGAGAGAGGGCAAAAGAGTATGACAAGTAAAACATTCAATTCGGCGAACTAAAACATGTTGTTGGTGTTTCCTTCGTGTTAGCATGTCTGACTCGCTAGCCGGTACTGGTGACCTAGTATTGTCGCTCACATTTAACTGTTGACTGTGTAGTTTTCTTAATTTCATAAGCGCTTGTAGAGTAATGTTACAAGTACTCCAACTTTCTGTTGCAGACAAATCAAAGTATGTGCAGCCAGCGCGCCAGTGTCCCTACTGCTGCATATCTTGCAAGAGTGGCACACTGAAAAGACATGTCACCAAGGTTCACAGGAAAGAGCTTGAAGAGCTTCAGAAGACAAGCAAAGACGGACAGGACGTATTCTTAAAAGTACGCAACCTGGGCATCCTGAAGCGTAACAAGCAAGTGGCGGTAGAAAAGCGGCAAGATTATGTTGCAATTCGGCGGTGCGGTAATGAAATAGTCCATTGCCAGGGGTGTGGCGGCAGTTATGCTAAAGCATATTTCTACAGGCATAGGGCTCACTGTGCCAGCAGGGAGCCATGTTCTGTTGCATCATCGGTTTCTACGAAGCTCGCCCACCTTGATGATGACGAAAGCTTCAAAAGTATACTGGACTCGTTCCGCAATGACGACATTGGGCAAGTTTGCCGAGGCGACCACACGATTCGCCAGGTGTTGACAAGAGTGATGAAGTAAGGAAAACAGCCATGACCTCAATGCGGACTCTTGCCAAGCTATTCGTAGAGATGAGACGACCGACACACGACAGTCGACGCTACCAAGGTAGATGCTAGCGCTCTGTTCAATCGCACCGACTGGAGTGCGTTAACGGCTGCCATCGATGTGGTGACCGACAGCAACACAGGAGGTGCAGTGAAGTATGGCCTAAAGAATACGATCTACTATTTGAAACACCATGTGAACAGCATGTTTTCGGACGCCAAATATCTCATAAATAAGTATACACAAGAACGGCTTAGACTACCAACGCGCACACCACCAGAAGAGGCGATGGAGAAGCTGCGCAATTTCACAGTGACGTCAATCACCAAGGGATGTGAGGTCAACAAACATGATCGGCAATCATTCGTCCACATGAGGAACCTGGTGTGCAGTCAGCTCACCCTCTTCAACGCACGTCGAGGGGGTGAGCCACGCCGAATGACCGTCGACCTGTTGCTCAACCGTAACCAGTGGCTGGCGAAGGACACCACTGCTGCACTGACAGAAGAAGAGAAGATTCTCTTCAGCAAGATGTCCAGTATGTATATGACTGGCAAAGGCAACCACCTAGTGACATGCATAGTCCCAAAGGATGCGATCCAGGCAATGGATCTGCTCTGTGACCAAGATGTCGCCGTTGCCATCGGCAATAAATTCATATTCCCTAAGACTCGCTTCACCACGTGGATGGCTGGCACTCGACCCATTACGTGTTGGCGAAGGCGGGCGTCGACTGCAGCATCATCAACGCCACCAACCAGCAAGGCCGGATTAGCACGCTATACGCTAGTTTCGATGTCGCCGAAGAAGACCGGACCTACTTCTTTAAACATCTAGGCCATTCTGAACATGTCAACGCCGGCACATACCAGCGACCCTTGCCAGTTAAGGCCATGACAAAAGTTGGTTCTGTACTGGCCAACATCGACGCATCCATGGCTAAGCAGCACATGAATCATTTTCCAGGTAATACAACCAGTCAGTGAAGTAAGGGAAGTTCTTAAGAATGCTCAAAACACTTTACACTTCACTCACTGGCAGACCTATTCATTTACTTTTAAATTGAAAAAAATAGTTTTTCTAATACATTATAGTGACATACTGTGGATTATACCATCAGCTGGTAAGAATGTAAGATGAATATGACATAGCTGTTGTTGAACATAAATGATATTATATCAATAAGCCAGGAAGCAGCCAGAGTAGAGTGTAAGTATCAATTCACACTGAATTATGGCAAATTATTAATTAAATAAATATTTAATGTATAGTGAAATACTGTGGATTAAACCATCAGCTGGTAAGTGTAGGGTGAATCTGACTTAATTGTTGTTGAATATAAACTATAATAATTATGATATCATTATTTGTTACACCGAGCGCTTCAACAAGCCAGGCAGCAGCCAGAGTAGAGTGTAAGTATCAATTCACACTGAATTATGACAAATTATTAATTAAATAAATATTTAGTACATAGTGACATATTGTGGATTATACCATCAGCTGGTAAGTGTAGGGTGAATCTGACTTAATTGTTGTTGAATATAAACTATAATACTTACAATATCATTATTTGTTACAGTGAGCGCTTCAACAAGCCAGGCAGCACCCAGAGTTGAGTGTAAGTATCAATTCAGAATAATGTTGACAGTATTAGTATATATATTATGCAGGCTACCGCCCTGCCCCATGCTAAGCTACAGTATCGGAAAAATCTAATTCACACTGAATTATAGCAAATTATTACTTAAATATATATTTAGTATATGGTAACATACTCTGGATTATACAATCAGTTGGTAAGTGTAGGATGAATCTGACTTAATTGTTGTTGAATATAAAGTATAATAATTATGATATCATTATTTGTTACAGTGAGCGCTTCAACAAGCCAGGAAGCTACGTTGCATCTTGTTATTTTTTTCCGGGGTCTTCTAATTGTTTTGAAGGTTGCGTAATTAAAAAAGTATATTTCTTCAGGCCGAGCAAAGTGGTCGCCACGGACTACGAACGCTGCGGAAGCGATTCAGCCACTAGATCATGCTACCGAGTCCACAGAAGAGTCTACCAGGTAGGTCAATCGTGGTGTAACATTCAGTCATAGGTCAGTGCAACTACAGTATCACACTTCCCCTATATCTTGTCAAGCTAAATATATATATATATATATGTATGTGTGTTTCAGTAGGTATGTATGTATGTACACACGTAGGTATGTATGAACATATGTTGGTATGTATGTATGTACATACATATGCATGCAGGAATATGCATAAACAATAGGACATTTCAAATGTTACCTACAGACAATTTATTTTTCAGCTCTCCAAACACATACAATACAAAATAGAGTAATTAATTGTTGTGTCCGAAAACATACAATGTCCAAATACATACAATCATTACGAAGTGTATGTATTCGGACACAAACATACACAAATAATTCTGTCTGAAAACACACAGTATTGACAAGTAATTATTGTTTTGTAGATTTTGTGGATATCCAAAAACATACAGTGTCTGAATACATAGTCATTATGATATAATTATGTGCCTTTTTCAGGAAAACCGGAAGTACTCGAATTCATGCAGGAGCATGGAATTACTCTGGAATACCCGAAAGTGAGAACGAAGTTGTTCAACGAATAACGAAAAGAGCAGCAAAGAATTAGGAAAGCGATGCAATTTACGTAAACTCTCTAGTGTCCACATTCTCCGTAGGGTGAACTCTCTGTAGTACTAATTCATTCATGCTTATGCTAGTTCACCCTTTTGATAACTTTCAGGCTAGTGACTGCTGGATTTGTCGTAGTGGGTGACATGGACTTGAAATATTCATTAATATCAAATTTACTATCCTTGTTGGGGATAGTTATATAATTAATCAAATTAAATTAACACAGTTTGTATCATTTGAAATTAGGGTCAGTGTCACCACACAAGAGTAATATGCTAATCGAACATGAAAATGTTGGTTTTACTGTGAACATAGCTGTGTTACACGTTAGAGCCTGAATATGATGATCAACTTGTTGAAGTGATACATACATTATGTTATACACATCTCAAACTTTGTTACCAATTGTGAAACAGAAGCAAGAGTTAGTAATTTAAATATATCAGACGTAGTATTATTATTGAAGATCACAATGGCAATGATGATACGGGCAGGCAATACAAGAACGCACAGGGTAATGTCTTGATTATAAAACTGTATGTATCTGTTCAAATCATATTTTATTTTATTATATGCATGTCAGTTATGTTGGAATCATAAATGAACGAAAAAACTGTAACATACAGTAATGTATTTAGGATGTTGTGCAATGAACCTAGAAACTGTAGTGTTTAGTTATGTTTGTGTCACGAGAAGTACCCACCTGCAAACGTTTGATCAGGAAAATGTGTACAGTTTTATGAGACATGCTTATGCAGCACAAGTTAAGTTATGCCTTCATTTGAAAATTATATAGGTGTACTGAAGCTGTAAAGTGTAGTCTATTCCAATCACATTGTGCAATACTGTGTAGAAGTACTTGTAAAATATTGACCAGGTAAAATGTGTATAGTTTTATGATGTGTGTACCTAAACCGGGTAATGCAATATTACAGAGTATTATGAATAGTGATATATATATATATATATATATATATATATACACACATCACCTCTGTGACTGTGTCATCATTGGCAATAGTTTCTATATACCTGGTATTTTGTTTTTAGACAGTCTTGTCTCTTTTATATATGGATGATAAAAAAATGTATGGTTATACATATCCCAAATTTAGTTGTAAATGGTCAAACATTGCCAAGACTAGTAAACGTAAATATCTTGGACATATTATCAGTGCCAATGATATGACATATGCCTAGCCAACACAAGAGAATGTTTGCTTTCATTTTAAAGTTCTAGGTGTACTGAATTGAAAATTTTATCTAGGTGTACTGAAGCTATAGTGCAGTCAATTCTAATCACATTGTGCATTACTGTGTAGAAGGAATACCCACCTGCAAAATGTTGATCAGGTAAAATATGTATCGTTTTATGTGTGTAGCTAAAGCGGGTAATGCAATATTACATAGTATTATGAACGGTGATACATTATGCACATAACCGCTGTGTCGTTACTGGCAAAAATGTATATACCGATATCTACTTTTTAGTCGTCTAGGCTATATATGTTATGACTTTGCATGTTTTATGTGGATGTAATATTCCAGAATAAACTTACAATGTTATTGAATTTAATATTATGATTTTGCTGTAAAATAAATAAGCAAAACGTTTAGCATTGCTGCATTTCATGACATCTTCTTTTTATATACATCACTGACGTTGTAATATAAATATTCATGTCGTTTGAACTGAATACAAATTGTCTAGGTTGCATGACATCGACAACGTTGTTAGTACTGCTTAAAAACCCCCGTACACAAGTCACGTGTACTACTACTACTAGTACTAGATTAGACCGTAGAGGTAAAACTAAGGCACGCTGAAATTACTAAGCAGAGATATAGTTTTTATGTTGATAAATACAGACAGGTGCATAATAATATCGAATACATATAATAGGCTGTAATTTATTCTACATAGCGCCAATATCCTCGGAATGCTGAGACTGCAACGAGTGGCGCAACATAATGCAAGATTAGGCATTTTTAAGATCGGTGTACATTGCGAAACAGATGAGATGACACAGAGTCGGAGTTAAGCGTAAGGTGGATAGGTAATGATGACTATACTATAGTCGCGTCAAGATTGAAGATATGTTTTAGTCTAGATGACTTCCAAATTTAAATATAATTATGTTACCGCTTTCGCGTGATGCTAATTGGCTTCTGTCAAAGTTAACTCTATGTTACAACCCTCAGCATGATGAGGTTAACATAGTATTTTGGAAGAAGTAGAAGAATTCATTCATACTTCGGTTGTAAATTTATAACGCAACTATAAACATGGCCGCTGGTAGAATAGTGCGCATGCGTGCTTCATTCGAATGGTTGTGCCAGCAGGCAGAACTGACACAGCGCATGAAAAGTAAACGTGTTCTAAAACCACTTATCGTTATTGTTATAAAAGCGTATTAATGTTTTCCTAACTATTATAGGTTAATCACGACATTTTAAAGCCGTTTAAATAGCAAGCGAAATGCACATTGCAAGCGAAATTCAGAAGTCGCTCCATAGTCGCATTTAGTGATACAGACCGTGTCGCTGTAAGTAGTAAGGAAGACTTTCTGGATCGGTATCCTGTGGTGTTTTCTGGTCATTTTTGGTTGATATTAGGGAGGTTTCGAAAGCCGCCCCCCTGAGTGAAGTGAGTAGTCACGTGACCGTATGTATAACGAGAGGCGCCACCTGGCGGGTACATCAGAGGTAACGCCCCCTGACGGGAAGCGTGGAGAGGGTGTGATTATGTATGTAAGTGTATTTATAAACCGTGTGTATGAATGCACGTGTATGAAAGAACTAACGAAACACAAGAGTATACGAGTGCACACGTATTTTATTGATGAAAGATACAAGCGTATAACATGAAACCGTGTTTTATTAAGCGAAGCGTACGAGTATCAAGACTTGTGGGTGAGTGAACACCACGACAGAGGTCGTGAGCTTAGGGGTCAATACGACCACGCCAGTGGCTCGTGGGATGATGATGATGGTACGACTTACGGGTGAGCGAACACCGCGCTAGAGGTCGTGAGCTTACGGATGTGTGACCATCGCGTCATAGACTCGAATCGTATAATGACAATGATGATATCTGTTCGTTAATGAAACACGGTTATTGTAGTTGTTTAAGCCAATCGAATACGCGGCAATCGTTTGCTACCAGATCAGTGCCGAAACCTTTTACGAAATCCTTCATGACAACTCCACGACATCGAAACATGAGATAAGCAACACAGTATTGTCCACAAACGTTAGACACGGGGCTCTGCAGTCTCTTAGAATTATGAGTCCACGTTACACAATGTTTATTCAAGAAGCGACAAAACTCGACGTGCTGCGGCGGCAGACCGTACGAGCAGAAGTATTCGCCGCAACCGTCGGCGTCTACGTAGATCGCTATCCAATGTTCACCGGGTTTACCCGCGCCGTGTGTGTTGCACACGAAGGCGACGGGGTAAGCGTCTATCCGGAGTTCGAGGAGTACGTCTTTGGGTACGATTCCGCGCATGACGACACGGGCGTGCGTATCGCGGGTGAGTAGGCGGACGAGCTGTAGGGTTTCCATCAGTTGTCGTAGATGACGTTACGACTCCTGTCGATCTCCAGCATCTTCTCGAATTCGGCGTAGGCGACGACGTTCACAGTGGTTGTCAGCGCGTCGTGGAAATGAATCTCGATGCGCACGTTGCCCTTATGCACCAGATGGAAGCAGCAGTCGTCGCACGCATCGGGGGTGAGGTCCACGGCGAAGAAGGTATAGCCGTGTCGGAAATCGTAGCGAGTCAAGCCGTTGCCTTCGTCCTGCCACGCCTTACCCGTCGAGGTGAACAGGTTATGGTAGCACCTGACAAAGAGGTCGTTGTCGAAGTCGGGCTGGAAAGGTTTGGCAGGTATCTGTCGTCCGTCGACGTACACGGCGAAGAAGTTGATGTTGTTGTTTTTAGCATGAAAGGGATTTCTGTCGTAGCGTCCGTTGTAGGCGTCGTTATCGATGCAGCACAGCACGAGACGTTTCGGAAGAACACCAAGAAAGAGGTTCTCGTGCGTGTGTGAGCGGGTACCTGTGGGAATGGAGTAGACCTTGCATTCAACGGGTCGCAGCGGATACTTGGCGGTGGCCTTTTCGAGGGCTTTGATGTGCGCCATCTGCACGCTTGGGTTCAGGGTGACTTTCCTGACGAACAGTGTAGCGTTGACGATCTGTATCTTGTAGCCGGGGTTACCTCCGCCGGCTATGAGTGCGAACGCATCCTTGCTGCGCACCAGACGTATCTTGACCTCGACACCGTTGATGAGGAGTTTATCCTGATGGAAGAGATCGACGTGGAGACGACCCATCATGTCGACCACGCGACTCTGGGCGATCATGTTGTGTCTGGCGACGAACCCCGCGTTGGCTGCCGGATCGGCACCGTCAATGTCGATGGCGTCCATGTGATCAGCCGTGTCCTTGTGCCACATCTGACTCGTCAGGTGCGTCTCCTTGGCATCGTTGCCGTAACTGAGCAGCGTCTCTATGTAGGCGCGGTACGGGTACGTGTTGGTTGAGGAAGTCACGAGCGTTCCGTTCAGGTAGACGTCGACTTGACTGAACAGTGAATGGAGCCAGTTATTCACGGGAGCGACGGGGTCGGCGGCGTCGAAATCGCTTCCGTCGGCACGCGTCACCTTCGCCTGAATGTGTAGCGTCTTGCTAGCGAGATCCTGGTAATCGTCTCCCGAACCAGGTACGATGAATTCGATCGGACCACCCGAGTCGAGCGAGGACATCGGTTGGTAGTGGACCGTGCGACTGTCGATGACGCTGGTCTGAGTCGGAGGCACGATGAAGACATCGAGTTCGCTCTTGAGTCCCTCGCATGATAGTTTATGAACGAACGCCATTGTCGAATATATCCGGTTCACGACGTGCCTTCGGTCTCTGCTGCTTCCTTCGACGTCTCGCGGCTGTACTGACTCGTTTCGCGGCGGGTGTGCGTCTTATACGCTTATGCACACCAGGGGTCAAGAGGTCGCTTATCATTTCTCTACCTGCAGCGGTGGCGCGACGTTTGGCGGCCGTTCTGATGTTCTGCCCCGCCAGGACGTCGTCGGCTATACGTGCGCCGGTCGACAGAGCTCTCTTTCCCAACGCCACGGCGCCTCTCTTGACGAGTGGCATGACGCTACGCAGTAGACCTCCGAATAGACTTCCCAGTCCGTGTCCTCGTTGGTATCGGGCACGCGCGAAATAAGGAAGCGCACCACCCGCTTGACGAGTGTAGTAATCGTTGTAATTCATCTCTCTAGAACAGTGCCGTCCGTTGCCGTTGGAAATGAAGTGTCACTGTCACCTTGCCGACCTCGAATGGCACGCGTTGTCCCGTGTCGTCTCTTATATCTATCTCGATCGTGCCAAACTCTTTGCAAGAGCACGGGTACGTAGTGAGTCTTGTCGAAGGTCTTCGACACGACGTCGCCTTGGCGACCGCTCACCGAAACGATGCGCAGCAGCGGTACGAGACTGTCACCGACAACTCGCGGTTCCACGACGTCCGCGTAGATGTAGAGCGATTCCCGTTCCATGGTGACCACGGTGTCACCTTCCACGATACGTACCTTGAACTCGGGTGCCGCGGGGTCCTTCGGGAGAGCCGCCAGCGTAGCGGTACGAAAGCCGAGAACGGTGGTCAGCATAGCGGCGCGAAAGACGGTATTCGGTGCCATGTGCACCGATACCTTACGCGTGATAATGCTGTAGCTCAGTTTCACTCGTCCCTCTCCCACCACGCGACATAGAGCAGCGTTAATGACGAGGATCAGTGACCACGGATCTTTATAGTGTCCGGTTCCGATTCGGATAATCTCCGTGTGCAGGGACCGCGGGTCCCGATATTCATCTATCGGTAGTGTCACGGCGAACCCCGCTTCGTCGCCTACGATGTTGTACCAACTGTGTGGGTACTGTACCTCCACCAGTCCGCACTCCCATTGTCCCCGTAGTAGGATACGTTTCGGTAGCGTCGTGACGTAGTGGGTCAGCGTGTTGTCGGGGTGCGTGTCCATGGAAGCATTGCTGGGCAACGTGAGATAGAAATCACTCGTCGCCATGTTGTTGTTTCAACGTCGGACTGGGTAGCAGGTAACCTAACGAACTACTCAACAGGGCCGTCCAAAGAGTCGGATTGACGTGGTGGCCGAACGTCAGGTTGTAGATGCTGACCAAGATGACCGTGTACAAGACGACGACTTGACACAGAAAGACTATCTCCTCTTTGGGACACGCGGTGCCAAATATATGCCACGGAGTCCTCTCTTTCTTTATTGGTGGAGTGGCGTCGACGTCTTCTTCTTCTTCTTCGTCACTAACGGTAATCCGTGATGTCGTCTCGTCTGCCATGCGTGGACGACTGACATCGCGACGGGCGCGTGACTAGTCTTTATAGCCGACGAGGGCCTTGGCATCGACCCAGCTGTTGAATTTCGAAGGGTATCCGAACCATTTCACCAACACCTCCCGTCGCCTGCCTACCTTGCGGCGCTGTACTATCGATTCCACGCGGTACAGTTTATCGGCCGGAACCGTCACCTTCTGCAACTCCGGCTCGTAGAAGGTACCGTCCAGTATCTCTCCGAGATCGTCCACTAGACGATAGACGGGCAGATCGGACGGATGCACCTCGCGTATCGTGAATAGTTCCTCTGTCCACTTCACCGTGTAGCCTTTTTCGAATCGTCTCTTGACCTTGCTGCTACGCACGCGATCCCCCACGTGGTACTTGGGTACGCCCTTACCGTGATGACCGCCGTACAGGTGCTGCCACACCTCTTCCTGATTAGTCGCATCCACCTGCGACGGAGGCATCCCGATACTGCGATGGGGCGTGTCGTTGTACGTGCGCACCAGATCCGGAAGGATATCGATGTATCGCCAAGATTCTTTGTGTGTCAGGTATCGCCACAGCCGCGTCATTAGCGTGCGATTGAAGCGTTCCACGATGCTCGCCTTGGTCTCCTCGTTGCAGGTGGAGAAGTGTTGGATGCCGTACCTGTCCAACACACCTCGAACGCTACGGTTATAGAATTCCAGACCTCTATCGGTCTGTAAAAACAACGGCTGTACGTCGGTGAAGAGTCCGTTCAGCGCCTTCGACACAGACGTCGCCGACTTGTTCTTCAGCGGAACGCATCGGGCGACTTTCGAGAAGACGTCGATCACCGTGAGCAGGGACGTTGTACCGTCGTTTTCTTTTTTCAGACTGGCCACGTCGACGAGATCGGCTTGCCACTGTTGATCCCGTCCTCCGACGACCGTGCGTCGTCGCTTGAAACGAACTCTGACCGGTTTGTGTAGGGTATAGGCGTTCTGTTCCGATAGCCATTGTTCGACGATCTTTCTCGGTACGCGTGGTACGTCTCGTCGCAAAGACGCGATTCCCCCGTAACTTCCCACCTTGGCGGGGTTGAAGTAGACGTTCTCCAGCTGTTTCCGTCGTCGCACCATGATCGTATGATATAATCGACGATAATACCGCACACGATGGGAAGTCCGGCCTAAGCGACACCGGTATACAGACGACGTAGACTATCCTGTGAATCGCACATTATGTCGGCGAATCGAAACGGTGCGCCTCTTTTATTCGAGATCCTCCCATCCCTTACTAGTCGAGACCGGTGGCGTAGGTAGAGTGGACGGGCTCATTCGTCTCCGCGTGAGGGGTGTCCACTGCAGCGTTCGACGCGCTCTACCGAGCGATCGTGTGGCCGCCGCCGCTACGGCACTCTTCCTCTGTTCCTGTTGAATGGCCAGTGTCCTGACCTCGTTACCCACCAACTCCATGGGTAGATTCATGGCGCCGAGTTGGCGTGCAAACACCTGCCACCCCGTCGGAGTGCCGACGGTCTTGCGCTGGCGCAACAGATCGTTCACGAGGTCCACCACGTTACTTCCGGGTACCGCTACACCTTTGTGCATGAGCTCTCCGCGTGCACTCCACGCGACGTCTCGTTTCAGACGTTCCATCAGTCGTCTGGCTTTGGCCCGCAGCGCCTTGGGAACGCTGTCGACGACGTCCGCTTCCATACCTGCCGCCACCGCCGCTTCCATACCTGTCGCCCCCGCCTCTGGCGGGGTCGGGTCCGCCGCCACCGCCGCCACCGCCGCCACCGCCGCCACCGCCGCCACCGCCGCCACCGCCGCCACCGCCGCCACCGCCGCCACCGCCGCCACCGCCGCCACCGCCGCCACCGCCGCCACCGCCGCCACCGCCGCCACCGCCGCCACCGCCGCCACCGCCGCCACCGCCGCCACCGCCGCCACCGCCGCCACCGCCGCCACCGCCGCCACCGCCGCCACCGCCGCCACCGCCGCCACCGCCGCCACCGCCGCCACCGCCGCCACCGCCGCCACCGCCGCCACCGCCGCCACCGCCGCCACCGCCGCCACCGCCGCCACCGCCGCCACCGCCGCTGTGACCACCGGGGACGTGTCCTTGTTGACCGTCATCACGCGCACTGGTTCGCGCACGCGTCGATCAGCCAACGCGTTGTGACGTTGCAACACTTGATTATACATGACGACCTTGTCACCGTCGGCGAGATCTTGTCTGTCGAGTATGACTTTCATCTCGTCGTCGAATACCTGTACTTTGCGTCCTAGGGTATCCGTCGGTGCCGGTGCGCGTAGACTGTCCAACAGTCGCGGATCTACCAAAGCCATCTTCCGTGTGTGTTCCATCGTCGTCTACTTGAGTAGCACCTGTTTTAACAAGGGTAGAAAGACAGCACCGGCCAAAGGTGCCAGCAGCGCCGACAGGAAACCACCGGTCTGTCCCCCGCCGCCCTGGTTGTTACCCCGTAGCAAGATGCGACGTCTCCTCGCTGCCGGCGCGTCTTTCTTTGCCAAAGCGCGCAGGTTTGTTTTGTACACACTCAGAGCGCGTCTCTGCGCGTCGGTCAAGGCCACGTTCTTCTTCAATATGTTGTAGGCACACTCGGCTAGTGCACACAACAGATCGGCGTCGGCGTTTCTGATGATGGCTCGTCTCAATTTCGTGCTCTTGTACCTGTTCAGCGTCTGTATGCAGAGGAGGTGTTTCTTCACGAGTTCGGACATGCTGTTGTCTTCACGACCATACTGCGACTGAAGGGACGAGACGTGCGCGCGGACGTCTTATACTTTGGGTTGATACACGTACTGGACACCGTCGTCCGGAAGGACGCCCGTGCGCAGACGCATGTCGTCGGGCGTGTCCTGTTTCAGATCGACGAGGAGATAACCGTACTGGGGCGCCGTGGCGTCTCGGAACGCTTCCTGTACAAACTTCAGGCGTCCCGGATACATCTGTCGCGCCAAGTGTCCGATCTGTGACGCGTCGCGAGGATTCTTGAAGACTACCATGTAGTGTGCGTTCAGACTGATCGTGCGACTCTCCTTGTTCTTCGGAAACAGGTTCTGCACGAGATACAGTACGGACGTGTTCTGGTGATGACTCTTTTTCGTGAACAAGGTCGTGACCCGTTCGTCCGTTTCCGCCATCAGATCGTCGATGACCACGAGGTTACGCGTCGACGCATCGAACGCACCGCTCGGCAAGCCTTCCTCGAAGCGTACCAGGTCGTTGTCGACGTAGGCACTCTGCCATACACCGTAACACCACGTGATCTTCTCTGGAGGCGGATCGATAATCGTCGCGGCGTGACGTAGCAGACGCATCACGAACGTGCTCTTACCGCATCCCGTCGGACCCGCGACGATACAGGTGAAGGGGTGTTTCCATCGCGTGTCCATCTAGTAGTCGCTGGTGGCGCTCGACAATGTTGCGTTGTCCGTTGTGCTGTTAAATACGACGACGACAACTCCGCCACACCAACGAAGGAAGGGATCGCGGAACAAGACGTACAAGACGTACAGGTACAGACCGAGTATTCCCACTAGTGCTACAGCTACGACCGTTCCCGTCCGTGACATGCTGCGCTATGACTATCGATTGCGTGGCATCTGTCTAAATAGTGTTTTGTTTAGTTTTTTGTTTTTTTCGTGTGTCTCCACCTACTAACCGCGTGACAGCTAGAGGCGCCTATAACCCCAACTGACGTAGGGGCGCATTTCCTCATCGTGTCAGCAGTGGTTCGGTGTTACACATCCACCGGACCCGTGGTGATTCCGTCCTCGTTGACCACGCGCTTGGCATAGAAGTAGGTCAACGCCGCGCGTTCCTGGGTGTACGTCAGCACGGACGAGTGATTGACCCGGAACCCACGGTTCACTCCGCTTCCACTACGACGACTGGTCAGCACGTCCAGGAACGCCTGCTTGTCGATGGCGTTGAGTCGTTTGTTCAGTCCTTTGGTGGTGTATTTATCGACCGTACCCGAACAATAGTAGGTCTTACTGCACAGTCCCAGGAAACAGTCGCCGGACCATTCGACCTTGAAGAGTCCCGGTGTTCTCTTGTCGTATGCTTTGCGCGCCTTGCAACACGTCTCGGTGCCGTTCCACGGACGTCCGGCTAGTCGACTGCGTATGTAGTCGTTCCGATGATCGTCGCAACATTCGGCCGGTAGCCATTCGGAGCGGTGACGATAGTAGTGGTCACGTAGTGCCGGGGTCACGAGGTCGTCGATTGACTCTCCGGCCAGAGCCAAATAGGCGCTGTCCGTATCGGTTTCGCAGTACTCGAACAGCGGACGATCCACGTACTTGATCATAAAGTCGTAGTACAACTCCAACATGCGCAGTTTGGCCCACTGCAACACGAAGAATCCCACGTGCGTAGGCAGAGCGTATTTGACGGTGCGCTTGTGCATTTCGATCTCGTACGCATCGGCGGTGACGACGTCGAGTTGGCGGAAGCGACGATTGTTGATCGCGGACGATGCGCTCTTCTCCGTGCAGTAGGTAACTTCGCGGTGCTTATCGACGTTGGTGATAAATTTCCCATAGGAAGAATTACCCATAAGTTTGTTGGTATCCGCGATCATGGCCTTGTCGGGATGGGCGTCTCCTTCGCGACGTGCGGTGGACACCGCCTCGCCGAATCGTCGGAAGCAGGCGACCGGTGTGTACTCGATGACCTGGTAGACGTGCGTCACCTCGAGCCCGTGCGCGAGGTACCATCGCAAGAGAGGTGTGGCGAGCAAGATCTTATCCCCACGATAACTCCCGACGAGCATGCGACGCGGAGTCGCCATGATGTCGTGTTCTTCGGCGTAGCGACGCATGAACGGTGCGAGGTCGTCGCGGGTCAGGTGAATGTTCTTGAAGATGGGCTGCATCTCGGCAAAGTGCGCGCGCAGGACCTCCGGTACACGTATGTCGCACTGAATCATACCGAACACGCTACCGTTGCGCACCCCTGTGAGGATCTGTTGTGTCGTCATTTTCCAGCGCACGTATCGACGGCGTTGCAGAACGTCCAGAAACTGTTTCACGCACGGATCGCGTCTCGCGACCTTCCACTCGCATTCCCACAACTCGACGACACTCACAAAGTGTCGAAGATAGGCCGTGTTCTTTCGCGTTTCGGCGAGCAGTTGCGTCATGGGTTTCCCATTGACCTCGTTGACCTCACGACCGGTACACGGACAACCGTGATAGTAGCACCCGTGAAATTGATAGGCCGTCTTCGTTTCGCTGCACCAACCGTCCACCGACAGTTTACCGATGCGCTTCTCTCGACCGTTGGTCTGGTGACGTATGGTGAGTCCCGTGCTTTCGGACTCCCACGTCAGCCATTCGGCAGCCATCTGACCTGTGGCCTGTGCAGCTTCGGGTCGGAACTCCTTCTCTTCCCGTCGTCGCGTGTACCATCCCGTTGGCATCTCTTGCGATATCGACCATAGATACAATGCATTCGCATCATAGCCAACGATGGACTGACACGTTCGAGCCGCATCACCATAGTCGTTACGACGTATCTTCGTGGCCCCCTTCTCGTGGTGTCTGGTGAAGATGAGTGACGGTCCTCCGACGATGTTCTCTCTGACGAGCTGGTGGATGTCCTTGTTCGTCTCGTTGAAGAGTGTAAAGAACGTCCTCTCCGGCACGTAGGTGAACAGATACGACAAGGTCAAACCAGGTATACTGATCCCTTGTTTGAACATGTCGAGACCGCGGTGTCGGTAGAAGTCGAACTGTTTGGCGATGGCCTCCAAGAACGGCACGACGTCCCTGTTGTTATACCAGACGAGAAAGTCTCGCAGAGTCTCCATGTCGTTGTCTCGCCACACCTTCTGACATCGTGTGTAGTCGTCGTCGGATATACCTTCGTTCTTCAGTCGACTGAAGAAGGCCTCTTTGGGAGGTAGAGCGGTGTCGTCGAGTCTCTCCAAGCTGTCCATGTATTCGTACGGGAAGTGACCTTTCGTGACCTCGCAACCGTACGCTTTCAGGTACTTGTCGTACGAGAATCCCGGGGCGATATAATGAGTCATGTCGAGGAATTTGAGGTCGTCCGTCGATAGACACATAAACGTGTTGCCGCGTTTGATCACGTGAAACGTCCCCTCCTCCTCCTCCCCGTCCTCTGTTGCTTTCTTTTCGGACAGGAAGTAGGGTACCAGGAACTGTTTGACGACGTTCAGATCGTACCTGCTCGAGTTGAAGCCGATGACGGGCAACTGATTAAGCCAACTGTACAATTGACCAATGAGAGTTTTGTAGGGATTGGTTGGTTTTCGCCGTGACTCGTTGTCGTTTCCTTCTGCAGCGGATGCCTCCTGTTCGTCCCACGTCGTGATAGCCTCCCCGATTTCGTGTAGTGTGCCCTCGTAACTGTCTACGATGGCGTCGTAGGCTGCTTCGCTCATCGTCTGAAGGATACCCATCATGTCGGATACCAACTTGTTGCTGTCCCCATCCGTGATCAGACATTGTACCTGTTCGAATCCGGTTACGTTACTCGCCAGGGACACGCTCAACGGTACGTGACGAGCCACCCAGTGGACTTTGGCGCTGTCCGACGGAAGCTGTGACGTATCGAACCAGGACTCGAAGTCGAAGGTGGCGCGATACGGATAGTAGCGCAAACACTCGGTAACGTGAATGTTTTCGTCGTCCAAGCACTGGAAGACTGTCGGCGACGGATGGTAGACACCACCGGGATAGGTCTTTCGCACGCCTCCCGTACACCCGCGCTCGTGTCGTTCTAGTTTGTGTGCGTCGCGCCATAGCGAGTCGCCACACTTCCTACATTGATAAAAGTGACAGTACATGTTCACGTCTTGTATGTAGGAACAGTGTGTCTCGTGAAGATTGACGTACATCGTTTCGGGATAGTGACACAAGGACCGGCGTACGAGTTCGGCAGTCGCCTTTCCGCCTTCTTCTTCCGGTTCGACGAGTTTGTAGACGCACACGTTGGTATCAAAGGTGGTTTCGACGCGATAGAGATCGTCCATTGTCACCCCGTCAAAGTCTTTCATTGCCGCTCCGTCACGGTTGTACTTCGCGTAGAGTAGCTTCACAGCGGGTTCCAGGTGGTGTCGGTCGCATCCACGGTGGTGAGCCAGACACCGGAAGAGACACAGATTGTCGGTGTACTTTGTATTGTTGACGGGGTCTCTTTCCAGTCCGATGACGGCTTTGTTTCGTTTGATGTACCTCGGTAGTGTGATATCCACACATCCTATCGGATGATCTACGATGTGATTGACGAAGAAGGTGACATTCGTGACCACCTCGCATACACATTGACTGTCCGGACGCTGATTGATGACCCACTGCAGCACGTCTGTTTCTCGGATACGTTCCAGAAACGCATCAAAGACTGCAGTGTTTGTGATCAGACACGGTTCGTCGAGGTAACGCCCGCAGCAGTTACAAGACGAATGAAAATACCTGTACCTGTTCGTGGTCTTGTTCCTTAGAACAAAACCATAACTAAGATTAATCTTAAAGGCGTGCGTCTGTTCGCGGAACATGATCTTCAGTGACGGTTCTAGGGCGCTCGTGTCCGGTGTCGATACTCTGTAATTGTACCTGGATTGCATGGGTCCTCTAGCCACGTGGGTTCGGATGGTCATCCAGTGATCTCGGATGACGTCTCGTAATTCCCTCGATAGAGTATCGGCGAAGGGGTGTCGGGGCGGTGGTTGTATCGGATCGTCATCGTCGCCGGCGGCGGCACTCACACGTGGTCGCTCTATGCGTCTCGCTCGTTTGCTTAGGGATGGGTCGCTCGCTTCCGTACGTCGGCTGCATACCATCTTGATATGACGTAGCAGGGCGTCACGTCTCGTGAACTCACGTGCACATCTCTCGCAGCGGTGCAGTGTTTTTTGTGAGGTGTCACAAGACTTCCTGTTGTGACATACCAGGTCCCGTCGTCTCGTGAAGTCTCTTCCACATCTCGAACAGGGGTGCCTAGTACTTTTTGGTGGTTCGCCAGATGGCACCACTCGTGGCGGTGGTTTACTGTAAGCATGATCATCGTCGTCTACGTGTGTTGATGAATGCGTTTGGTCTATGTGGCGTTGTATGTCGGCGTGTGTATCGAGCACGAGACCGCAGTGACGACACGTGTGCTGCTTCATCGTCTACCTACAACTGAAAGATAGGAGATCCTTGTACGCTTTTATATATCCGTGTGACGTCATAGGAGCCGTGGCTTGTATGAGTGTGCGTGTATATTATCTATAGACGGAGGGGAGGCGGGTGTGTATGTATTCATCGATCGTAACGAGCTATGAAGGTGACAAGAACAACAGACACCGGATTCCTGGATTACATACATACATCTTTATTCATTGAATTACAAAATAAAAGTGAGTATACAAGAAAGCAAAGCTAAGCGCCTACAGTGACAGACAAGCGGCGCCTATAACCCCAGCTATAGCGTAGGGGCGCATTTCCTCTTGTCGTCACTGCAGACGCTTGTGGAGTGTCTCTGTAATGTAGGCGACGTGTTCGTTGCGCTTGACGTTACGCGCAAGTTCATCGCAGATCGTGCGCACGGCCGTATCTAGGCTACATCGCTTTGTAGCGAACAGCACCCCGGCTAAACTCTCTATGTTTAGCTCCAGGTGCTTCACACCATTGAACGGAGCCGAGTAGGCCCACGGCATCGATGTATCCGTTTTCGACCATACGATATGACCATTGGCATCCACATCGAGCGTCGAGCAATCCGTCCGCAGTGCCTCGTACTCGGATGTGGTGACGTCATCATCGTCGTCACATGTCATGTCCAGTGATTCGTTGGATGTTGTTGGTGGTGTCGTACACTCACATGTCATCTCTAGACCCGTCACGTGACACTGCTCGTGTAGGTACGTGAGCAGACCCTGTCGCAGTGGCATAGGAGTACGGTGGCGGCGTCTTTTTCTCGGTGCCCACTCTAGCGGCTTCTCATCATATGATCTTTGGATGAGATCTAGTCCGCTAGAGGGAGCATCACTGACCTGACAACACAATAACAACAACAACATTAGCAGGGTGTTTCCTCGTACAACAGAGGTATACCACGTGCACGCAGGACGGCTTGCACACGTGTTATGATGTCACGTGCCCGCTTCGGTATGTCCACCATAAACCTGTAATGGTGTACTGCATATATCACATTGTCTTGGATCAGATCGCTACGCACCAGGTAGATGACGTTTGTCTCACTTTCGAAAGTGCGCCACAATTCGTTGCTTACGAACCGGACGATAGCATCGCGTGCTACCAGGCACATCTCGGAGCACCAGACCTGCCTTCCCGCCTCCTCCCCGCTCGTGTCGTCTTGTAGGTACCAGGGTTGTGGCGCCTTCGGTGCTTCGTCTTCCTTCTCATCCGTCACGGTTATACCACGACTACGGAGACTCGTTTTCACTCGTGATACGACATCACGAGCAAACCACGGTGCGCGTGATTCGCACACCAGATCGGATACTACCATATCATAGGTATGAAATATACGCGAACGATCCACTTTGTACACGTCTTCGTGAACGTTCGCATAGCGAAGGTACAGTCCTTCGGCTACCTGACGAATGCATGCAGTGGTTATAGTGGCCATAAATAAGTCATCATCTATCATATGGTCCGCTCGTTTCTGAATTGCATTCACTCTCTCTACTGCCCCCTGTAATTCACTACGTCTCCGAGCCTCGTCGTCGTCAGACCAATCAGTATCAAAATCACCATCGTTAGCAACATCGTCATCCTGATCACTAGACCATGAACATGACCCCACATGAATGACACTTGCCTCGTCAACATTGACTTCATCGAAGGACAGTCGACGTTTCACCCCACGCTCGGGGGTTGTCAGAACTGTCTCGGATGGAATCTGAGTTGACCAAGGAGGCGTCTACAACATACGTGAGAGGAAATTACATCATAGCGTCAAATAGGTAGACAAACAGAGAGAGAGAGAGAGAGACATCATTCAACCTCTAGGGACAGGCTCTCTCTCTATATATTCCGCCTGGGGGCGTCACCTACTCTTTCGTCACTGTCAGGTAGCGCCTCTTACAACAGTTAGGAACAGGACCTCTCTATACTCCGTCAGACGGCGCCACCTAACAGTGAGTCACTGTCAGTTGGCGCCTCTTACGACTGGATTATTTCCAGTGCTATCACGGTATAATTTTGATAGCCTGCCTTTATTGCCTTTCTAATTGTCACCCTAGCCTGTTTGCCACATAGGACATTCAGTGACCGGTAGCGTTCGTCGCCGGATTTAAGCGACATATAGTCGGTTGCTGTCATTCCTCCCACGACCTCCTGGACTAGCCGGTCAAATCCTGTTGCCCACACTTCATTGCCCTTGTGATCAGCGAAAAGCATACCCATAGCATACTTGTAAACGGCAGTTCCCTTCTGACGCCCGTGCACCGAACATATACTGACGTTATGGTGCCCTCCTTTCGTCGTTTCAAGAAGTACTTTCCGATTACATACTTTACATGCCGGATAACATACGTATTCGGGGGACAGAGAACATGTTACTAGTGTCAGTGGACGAACAAACGCGTACGTTCCGTCACTTACTTGTTCGAGTTCTGACAAGAGCATTTCCTCGGAGTTAACGTTGGGCGTCGCCATCTTGTCGTACAGGAGTCGATATGAGAAGAGCTTCGAACGGCAGCGAGACGGAGAGAGAGTGTTTGTCCTGTTAGATTTACCCTGGGTTTATATACAATTCAATCCCTCCAGGGATCGACCGCGTGATACCCCTAGATGATGACAGCACGCGCCCCTGGGTGTTCGTATCTTATCGTGCGCTTGACTTTATCTCTCACTCTCCCGTACTCTGTCACCGCGTGGCTGTCTGTCTGTTTTTTAATGGGCGCCTTATGTAAGCCGTATAGAGCGCTGTCTAACGAAGTCTCTCACCTGCATAAGTATCACACCGAGTATATTCTTACCTGCTTCGTTACGGTTTGAGCTCTTACCCCAATACCCCTCTGCACTGGGTACATTCTCAATAAGTCGTGCGTCACCTGTAGCCAACAAGCGTTGGCGTAGTTTAGAGACACGAAACTTGACGGCTACTATAGCGTACATCACGGCTCGACGTTGTGACAGCCATGAAGCGATTCGATCGGGTGTCCAACGAATGCTTTTACTCCAGTATTTCGCCGGTATTCCAGTGCGCGCGGTCTGAATCTTTCTCGCTGTGTTCTCGTCGTGAAAATGTCTAGCTTTTTTAAACTGATATGCTGCTTCTGTACAAGTAAAGTCTTCGCCCCATATATGTATCTCGCATGGATAGAAATTCGATAGGAAGTGACCAGCACCCCTGAATTGTATATCCAAGCTCTTGACCGCCATATGTTTCATCGCTGACCACTCACAGAGTTCTTTTCTTCCGACTGTATTGTTAGCGTTCTGATAAGGCGCATTCCATATGCATTGTCGTCTAATTGACACATCACGCGCTTATCACCAGCTGGTCCCTCCGTCATATGACTGGTATCGGTTTGTACTTTACCACGTCGAAATTTTCCATAACCGCGTTGTTAACTACATAACCAGGCTTCACCCACGTGACGTCCCTAGATGATGTTGTCATACGTCCCTGGGTCTTCAGTGCTTTTCATACCCCGGTATATTTCCATTCTACAGTGTGTCTTACAAGTTGTCTTCATAGTGTGTCTGCATACATATGCTCTATCTATATATACCGACTCGTTTGTTACATTCTTCATATCATCTCATTCACAATTGCTATGTCGTCGATACCTTGGGCTCAACTCCGTGCTGAATGGCGTCTTCGCGACGAGTTGATGCAGACTATGGCATCGTCGATAATACCTTTCCTGGAACTGCGTGACGGTCTCAAATTTGTGTAAGTACTTTTATTATTATTATTATTATTATAATAACAATATATATATATATATATTCTTTGCTTTGTTTCATTCGATAGATATCCTATACATATCATACATAATCACAGTGTTCTTCACATACAATACCTGTGACGTCTCACCTCTATTATTCCTTATGTTCTTACGTTCGTTATGTGTCACTCACGGTTATCTTATTATCTTTCAGGTCTCCTGATGGCATCGATACTGGTGATACCTGGAGTATGACAGGGAGTCACTCCAGTGTTGACGATTGCACGTGAGTGTTCAACAATTATTTTACTACTTTATTTATGTTTTCTCATACCACGTTTCTCGTTCTCTTCAATGTGTTGACCTCGACCGACCTCTTGTCGTTTCGACTAGCTACGCGGTGTTTGGTTACCGATCGCGTCAGCAGACGTCTCCATTACGTATTGTATCATAGTCCGTTGATCTAGCTTGCCCTTTTATCGTGTGTCGATTCCCTACGCGGTGTCTGGTTACATCACTGGCTTATTCCACCCGACTGTACTTTATATATATATATATATATATATATATATATATATATATATATATATATATATATATATATATATGTCCCTGTCTGTTTACATCACTGACTATTCCACCCGCCTGTACTTCATGCATTCATTATATATATATATATATTATAAATATTTTCAAAGTTTTATATATATATATATGTTTCAGAGAGGAGGAGGAACTCCGCGATAACCACTGGTGTACCTTCTGCCACGTAATGCGTGAACTATTACGGACACGGAGCCGATTTGATCCCGATCCTGTTCCCTCTTCGAACACAGAGGAGGCTATCGAAGAAGATGGGATGCGGCGATCAATGCGGCCGAACGCTAATGTGCTGGAATGCAGCGACTAATGATTGAACGCTATTATTATTATTATTATTATTTTATTAATTAATTCCCTCTTTGAATACAAGGGATGGAATGCAACGATCAATGCTGCCGAACGCTAATGTGCTGGAATGCAGCGACTAATGATTGAACGCTATTATTATTATTATTATTATTTTATTAATTCATTCCCTTTTTGAATACAAGGGACATTGAACCATGATGATGATAATGATAATTATTAAAACTATTCAACTTTCAAATTGTTGTCGGTTATTATCTTAGCACTAATTCTTCTTTCATACATACATACATACATATTTTAAAGTTTCATATATATATATATATATATCGTTATATACGATTTATAAATACACATACATCTTTCAGTATACAACATAGGTAAACTTACCTATTCATTCATACATACACTCTTTGATCTTTCGTTATGACTCTTTGATCTTTCGTTTCTTTCAACACCTTTTAAACCTTTCCTCTTTGATCTTTCGTTATTACAATTCCCTCTTTGGTCTTTCGTCTCTCATATATACACAATAACCCTTCCATGGCTGCTCATTCCATCACCAGGGGACGCGCTACACACGCTCACACATACGGTCACGTGACTACTCACTTCACTCAGGGGGGCGGCTTTCGAAACCTCCCTAATATCAACAAAAAATGACCAGAAAACACCACTGGATACCGATCCAGAAAGTCTTCCTTACTACTGCTGTATGATTGGTATTTTGCATACACTTTGACGGGTGACTATACAGCGACACCAGACAGATACAAAAGTTGTATTAAAGTCATCATATGGACACAAATGAATTTCAAATAACAAATATTGCTTACAACTACAATATCACACCTCTTGATGCAGTTATATATATATATATATATATATATATATAATTAATTTCAAATTGTCGTCGGATAGTCGGTGTCGCTGGATGGTCTTATTAATATGTATATATATATATATATGCAACGCAAATTCTTTACAACTGCAATTGTCAATTCCATGTCAAAACAACACTATATGAACAAAGCAACTATATACATAAACATTACCAACATTAATAACTACTTTTACAGCTTATTTTAACATAATGTGTTCTTTGAAACATAATCTTCCTTTCATGGTTAGACTGTATTGTAAAATAACTCAGATAAAACGTTACAATATGCATTTGTAACAGTAACTGAAAAGAAATATAAATGTCGACATCAATTTAAATTAGCCTACATTTACAACAAATCCATGTACGTTATCAAAATGTTCACAAATTCCAACTACTAATGCCGAAATTAGAATTGGCTTTTAAGTTTTAATTGCGATATAATTGACCACATATAAGTTAGAATTAAGGGATTATCGGTTGCCGTTACAACTCCGTTTTCCGTTCTCTGAATACTTATTTGTGCGAGCTTGTCGCCCTTAGACACCTCCATCGGTTGGCAACTATAATATTGCGTAATGCATACTGATTTTGAGATTCCGAGACTGGTTTGAGTTTTCTCGGTTGTAGATAAAAATAGCATGTCTTCGTCAGCATCCACAGATTCAACTTCCAATCGTCATCTTTTTCAAACCGGCCCTCTGTGCATGTGGCATAGCAAGTGCAATCCGCCGGGTTACGGTTTATATATTACATACATTCAAAGTAAACGTTTGTCTTAACATTTGTTTTCAATTAATATTGTATTCCATAGTTTAATTATCACAGCGAATTAAATAAACGTACACTCTTAGAAATTACTGTATAATTAACGGGCATCTACCTAATAATTTACGGTATCTCCCCGTAAAATGGAATTACGGTATATTCGCTGTAATACAAGTACAACATCTACCGGCTAAGCGTAAAACCACGATTGCCGTATAATTAACACACATCTACCGTAATATTTACTGTCTCCCCGTAAAATGGAATTACGGTACATTCGCTGTATTACACGTACGACATCTATCGGCTAAGAGTAAAACCACGATTGCCGCGCTTCAGCGCATGCGAGTAGAATTCTATCATATTGTGAGTGGCGTCACTGCTGCGGAGTGTGGGAGAAACACGCAGTCGGTTAATCGACTGTTTATTGACCTCTTCGGAGATCGGTTCATTTTGGCTCTACACAAAGTATCCTGGGTAATGTTGTGATATAGCACATACCATAATTGCTATAGCGAACTACATTATCGCATGTATCACTACGCCCAATAAACACCAGTTGGTGAGTTAGCCGATCAGCCTGGAGTGTTTGTGCATAGCTGAACGTCATTATACCTATCATAGCGAATCACTTCATGGTGGCAGCGGTAAAAACGAGCGAATATCGACTACAATATCGACTACAAACAGCGGTAACGAACTATAACTATTGTTACTGAATGCGCTACCAGCTTAACAAGCCGCAAACGAAACGTTTAGTTGAAACAAAATGGCGTCACGCAGATGCAGACAACGTCGAAGAAGTTGTCAAAGCTGATCACCAGAAGGCGCCACCAACGTCGGAGAAGTTGTCAACTGATCACCAGGAGGCGACAGCATCATACATGCACACCGTTAGCGTCTTTGTGAACTGTGACAGTGTTAGTTTTATGTAAGCCTACGTAAAGCCGGACCCATAAAAGCGGTCGCCAGGCTACAGTAGCTATACCTTACACACTGTGCAACACATAACCAGCTAACAATGGCAAAATACCCAACTATGAATTGGGAAGGCGATAACATCGCAGAAACATTCAAACTCTTTAAAGAGCGAATGACATTGATACTCACAGACGAGAATGTCATTGACCCAACTAAACAGGCAATCAAAATTCAGATTGCTGTTGGTAATGAAGGACTCAAGCGTTTAAATGCGTCAATGCTATCAGACACAGACAAGCAAGATCCCGCAAAACTCTATAAGCTGTTTGAAGACCAACTAGACATACGGGTGAACTTTCGCATCCACAGAATGGAACTGATGACATTTCGTCAAACAGAGCGAGAAAGTACAGACGAGTTTGTCAACAGAACGTCATAAAGGCAGTTTGTGCGACTTTGATGAATGTGAGATAGTGGAGCGAGTCATTGAGCTCATCATAGCGAGTACACCTCATGAACTGTTGCAGAAGCATTTGCTAGACCAAAACAAAGGGTCCGACATGAGGAGTGTACTGCAAGAGGCACGCAAGTACGAGGCCATAGCCGCCGGAAAAGCGTCCCTACAAACATTATCCACACATCACACGTCAATCAGTGAGGTAAAGCACCGAAACGCGTGCATAAACTGTGCATTGTCACACGCACCGAGGCAGTGCCCTGCATACAAAGACAGATGCAAGCACTGCGATGGCATCGGGCACTGGGCCAAGTGTTGTAGGAAGAAACAGAAAGATGAACAACAAAGGTATCGCAAACGACGTGATAGCCAGCCAAAGAGCCGAAGCCGACGTTACAGTCGCCGCAGACCAGATAAACCAATCCATGAACTTTCTGGCTACCAAACAGAAAACGAGAACCCGGACTACGAAAGTGAAAGTGAAGGCGAAGTCTACACGAAGTCGTTCAGCACGATGACGACATAAAACCCGGGTCGCTGCACAGACTCTCCACGTGATGAAGTGTACGCTCAACTTAACATTGTGTGCGCTGACATGAAGGGCGTCCACGAACTCAAACTGAAGGTTGATACTGGCGCTTCGGGCAACACACTGCCCATACGCATAGCACGACAAATGTACGGTGACCAGTGGACAACCAAAGTTGAGCCCGTACCGAACACTACGCTGACAGCCTACAATGGTGGCGAGATAAAATGCTGCGGTGCAATGAAAATACTCTGCCAGTACAAAGAATGCCAGTGGAGAAAGTACAAATTCTATGTCGTCGATGTCGACGGGCCTGCAATCTTAGGCTTGCGAGCATGTGAACAGATGAAAATCGTCACCATCAATGCAGTCAAGTCAAGAGACAAAACAACCCAACATGCGGTGACCGTGAAGTCCGTGGATGATCTGAAGAGGCGTTTTCCAGAGCAGTTCGACCGCATAGGTAGCTTCGATGGGAAGGCTAGCCTAGTACTGAAACCAGATGGGCAACCATCAATCGATGCACCACGCAAGTGCAGCATTCACCTCAAAGAGAAACTCCAACGAGAATTGGACAATATGGAGAGTGATGGTATCATCCGCAAGATCGAGTACCACACGGACTGGTGCTCATCAATCACCACGACTGTGAAGCGGGATGGTTCGTTGAGAGTCTGCCTAGACCCTAAGCGTCTCAACGACAGCCTCAAGCGGTGCCCACACAAACTACCGACTCTAGAAGAGCTCAATCCTGAGTTTGCAGAGGCACGCGTCTTCTCCAAGATGGATGCCAAGGCTGGGTATTGGTCCATCCACCTCGACGAGGCCAGTCAGGAACTGACGACCTTCTGCACACCTTTCGGCAGTTATTGCTACAAGAGGCTTCCGTTTGGCCTGTGCGTATCCCAAGACCTATTCCAGCAGGCCATGGACCGCATACTAGCCAGGACGCCAGGTTGCGTCGGCATCGCAGACGACGTAGTCGTGTATGGTCGAGACGACGTGGAGCACGACAAGAACCTGCTGAGACTGATGCAGGTCGCCAGTGAGGAAGGTCTCGTCTTCAACTCGAAGAAATGTGTCGTGAAGACCCACGAGATCGTCTTCTTCTGGTCAGTCTACGGCCAAGAAGGAATTAGACCGGACCCGAGCAAGATTGAGGACTTACGCATGATGCCGACCCCCCAGGACAAGGAGGACCTGCAGCGATGCATCGGCCTGATGAACTACCTTGCAGCGTACATACCTCACTTTGCGGACAAGGTGGCTCCCTTGAGAGAACTCCTCAAGAAGGACGTACCATTCGCGTGGCACGAGGACCACCAACACACCTATGACGATCTGAAGAGATGTATCAGCAACGAATCAAGTCTGGCGTACTACCATCCACAGAACGAAACGACGCTGGAAGTCGACGCATCGCAGAAAGGGTTGGGTGCCTGTCTGCTGCAGAACAACAAACCCGTGGCGTTCGCATCGAAGACACTCACCCCAGCCCAGTCAGCCTATTCGAACATGGCATCCAGAAATTCCACACCTACCTGTTCGGAAAGCAGTTCGTTGTCATAACAGACCACAAGCATTTGATAACGATACACAACAAGCCGCTGAAGAGTGCACCTCCACGTCTCCAGCTACTCCTGATCAAGCTACAGGGATACGACTTCCAACTTGTGTATCGACCAGGCAACAAGATGATCATTGCCGAAGTTCTGTCGAGGCTCCCCAACCCGAAGAACAACGCTGAGATCCCACTGGACGTGGCTGTGGATGCTGTCGTGAGTAGTATGTAAGAGTTTTTGAAGGGGTATCCTGAGGAGTTTTCAGGTCCTTTTTGAGTGATATTAGGGAGGTTTCGAAAGCCGCCCCCCTGAGTGAAGTGAGTAGTCACGTGACCGTAGGTGTGAGCGTATGTAGCGCGCCCCCTGGCGTTGGAGTGAGCAGCCATGGAAGGGTCATCGTGTATATGAAGAACGAAAGACCGAAGAGGGAATTGTAATAACGAAAGATCAAAGAGGAAAGTTTTAAAAGGTGTAGAAAGGAACGAAAGATCAAAGAGTCATAACGAAAGATCAAAGAGAAAAAGTTTTGTGTGTGTGTGTATGTGTGTATGTGTGTGTGTGTGTGTGTGTGTGTGTGTGTGTATGTATGTAGGTATGTATGTATGAAAGAAGAATTAGTGCTAAGGGAATAACCGACAAAAACCACAATTTGAAAGTTGATTACCTTTTTAATAATGAGTGTTCATCAACAACATGTTCAAAAACCGCAGTTTGAAAGTTGATTAGGTAATTATCGTTCAACTGAAAGTTGATTAGCTTTTTAATAATGAGTGTTCATCAACAACATGTTCAAAAACCACGGTTTGAAATGATTAAGTAATTATCGTTCAGCATTGATCGCAGCAGTATCCCAATCTTCAACAACATCCTCCGTCGGAGAGGGAACAGGGTCTGCATCAAAGCGAGTCCGTTTCGCTAGGAGTTCGCGCATTACGTGGCAGAAGTTGCAGTAATGATTATCGCGGAGTTCCTCCTCTCTGGAACATATATGAAAACTTTGAAAATATTGATAATATATATATATATATATATAATGAATGTGTAAATTGTGCGAAGTACAGGCGGGTGGAATAAGCCAGCGATGTAACCAGACAGGGACATATAATATGAAAACTGATATATATATATATATATGTGAAGTACAGCCGGGTGGAATAAGCCAGTGATGTAACCAGACACCGCGAAGGGAACCGACACACGATAAAAGGGCAAGCTAGATAAACGGACTATGATACAATACGTAATGGAGACGTCTGCTGACGCGATCGGTAACCAAACACCGCGTAGCTAGCCGAAACGACAAGAGGCCGGCCGAGGTCAGCATAGATAAGAAAGACTGTGTATATACATTGGAGAGAATGAGAAACGTGGTAAGAGAAAAACATAAATAAATAAATAATCGTTGAACACTCACGTGCAATCATCAATACTGGAGTCACTGGAGACACTCCCTGTCAGACTCCAGGTATCAGCGTCGGTGGCACCGGCAGACCTGAAAGGTAAATATAGATAACCGTGATACATAACGAATGTAAGCATAAGGAATAATAGAGGTGAGACGTCACAGGTAGTTTACGTGAAGAACGCTGTGATTATAGTATGATATGTATAGGATATCTATCGAATGAAACAAAGCAAAGAAAATAATAATAATAATATATATATATATATAATAATAATAATAATAAAAGTACTTACACAATTTCGAGACCACGCCAGTCGTCACGCAGTTGCAGCCAAGGCATCGTCGACGATGACATAGAGCGCATCCACGCATCACGAAGACGCCATTCAGCACACAGTTGAGCCTAAGGTATCGACGACATAGTAGCGAATGAGATGATATGAAGAATGTAACAAACGAGCTAGTATATATAGGATAGAGCATATGCATACAGACACAATATGAAGACAACTTGTAAGACACACTGTACCGTGGAAAAATACCGGTGTATGAAAAGCACTGAAGACCCAGGGACGTATGACATCATCGTCTAGGGGTGTCACGTGGGCGCAGCCTGGTTATGTAGCCAGCAATGCGGTTATGGAAAATTTCGACGTAGTAAAGTACAAACCAATATCAGTCATATGACAGAGGGAGCAGCTGGTGATAAGTGCGTGATGTGTACGAAGTGCAGCTAGACGACAATGCATGTGGAATGCGCTTTATCAGAACGCTAACAATACAGACGGGAGAAAAGAACTCTGTGAGTGGTCAGCGATGAAACATATGGCGGCCAAGAGCTTGGATATACAATTCAGGGGTGCTGGTCACTTCCTATCGAATTTCTATCCATGTGAGATACACATATGGGGCGAAGACTTTACTTGTGCAGAGGCAGCATATAAGTTTAAAAAAGCCAGACATTTTCACGACGAGAATACAGCGAGAAAGATTCAGACCGCACGCAGCGGAATACAGGCGAAATACTGGCGTAAAAACATTCGTTGGACACCCGATCGAACCGTTGCATGGCTATCACAACGTCAAGCCGTGATGTACGCGGTAGTAGCCGCGAAGTTTCGTGCCTCTAAACTACGGCAACGCTTGCTGGCCACAGGTGACGCACGACTTATTGAGAATGTACCCAGTGCAGAGGGGTATTGGGGTAAGAGTTCAAAGCGTAACGAAGCAGGTAAGAATATACTCGGTGTGATTCTTATGCAACTGAGACACTTCGTTAGGCAGTGCTCTATACGCCTTACATAAGGCATCCATTAAAAAACAGACAGACAGCCACACGGTGACAGAGTACGGGAGAGGGAGAGATAAAGTCACGAGCGCGATAAGACGCGAACACCAGGTACGCGTGATGTCATTGTCTACGGTATCACGCGGTCGATGCCTGGAGAGAATGATAATGTATATAAACCCAGGCTAAATCTAACAGGACAAACACTCTCTCTCTCCGTCTCGCTGCTGCTGCTCTCGACTGCGCTTCACTCTTCACTGTTCGGCAAGATGGCGACGTCCAACGTTAAGTCCTCCGAGGAAATGCTCCTGTCGGAACTCGAACAAGTAAGTGACGGAACGTACGCATTTGTTCGTCCACTGACACTAGTAACATGTGCTCTGTCCCCCGAATATGTATGCTACCCAGCATGTCGTATATGTAATCGGAAAGTTCTTCTTGAAACGACGAAAGGAGGGCACCATAACGTCAACATATGTCCGGTTCATGGTCGTCAGAAGGGTATTTCCGTATACAAGTATGCTATGGGTATGCTTTTTGCCGATCGCAGGGGCAACGAAGTGTGGGCCACAGGATTTGACCGTCTAGTTCAGGGGGCCGTGGGAGGATTGACAGCAAGCGACTATATGTCGCTTAAAGCCGGAGACGAACGTTACCAGTCACTGAATGTCCTACGTGGCAAACAGGCTAGGGTGACAATTAGAAATTCAACAAAGGCAGACTATCGAAACTACACCGTAGTAGCACTGGAAATAATCCAGCCGTAAGAGGCGCCAACTGACAGTGACTCACTGTTAGGTGGCGCCTCCTGACGGAGTATAGAGAGCGTCTGTTCCCAACTGTTGTAAGAGGCGCCACCTGACATTGACGAAAGAGTAGGTGACGCCCCCAGACGGAGTATACAGAGAGACCCTGTCCCTAGTGGTTGAATGATGTCTCTCTGGCTGTCTGTCTATTTGACACTATGATGTAATTTCCTCTGACGTGTGTTGTAGACGCCTCCTTGGTCAACGCCGATTCCATCGTATTACGAGGCAGTTCCGGTGTCAACCCCCAAGCGTGGGATGAAACGCCGACTGTCTTTCGATGAAGAAAATGTTGACGAGGCAAGTGTCATTCATTTGGGGTCATGTTCTTGGTCTAGTGAACAGGATGACGATGATGTTGCTAATGATGGTGATTTTGATACTGATTGGTCTGATGATGACGAGGGCCGGAGACGTAGTGAATTACATGGCAGAGTAGAGAGGGTGAATGCCATTCAGAAGCGCGCGGACCAAATAATAGATGACGGCTTATTTATGGCCATTATAACCGCCGCTTGCGTTCGCCAGGCAGCCGACGGACTGTGGCGCCGCTATGCGAACGTTCACGAACAAAGTGGATCGCTCGCGTATATTTCATAGCTACGATATGGTAGTATCTGATCTGGTATGCGTAGCGCGCACACCGTGGTTTGCTCGTGATGTCGTATCCCGGGTGAAAACGAGTCTCCATAGCCGCGGTATAACCGTGACGGATGAGAAGGAAGACGAAGCACTCACACCGAAGGAGGAAAGGCCACAGCCCTGGTACCAACAAGACGACACGGGGGAGGAAAGGCAGGCCTGGTGCTCCGAGCTGTGCGTGGTAGCACGCGATGCTATCGTCCGATTCGTAAGCAACGAACTGTGGCGCACGTTCGAAGGTGAGTCAAACGCCATCTACCTGGTGCGTAGTGACCTGATCCAAGACAATTTGAGATATGCGGTACACCATTACAGGTTTATGGCGGACACACCGACGAGAGCACGTGACATCATAACACGTGTGCAAGCCATCCTGCGTACACGTGGTATATCGCTGTCGGACGAGAAAACACCCTGCTAATGTTATTGTTGTTGTGTTGTCAGGTCACCGATGCCTCCTATAGCGGACTAGCCCTCATTCAAAAATCGTATGAGGAGAACCCGCTAGAGTGGGCACCGAGAAAACGACGCCACACCCCCATGCCACTACGACAGGCCCTCCTCACCCAGTTACACGAGCAGCGTCACGTCTCATCTCCACTGCTAGAGATGTCATGTGATTGCGTGACACCACCATTTTCCACCGAAGCATCATCACTGGACATGGCATGCGAGGAGGATGACGACGACGACGTCGACGTCACCACGACCGCCTCCGAGTACGAGGCACTGAGGAGAGATTGCCCACGACGGCCACATCATATGGTCGAAAACCGTAGCATCGATCCCGTGGGCGTATTCGGCGCCGTTTGACAGTGTGAGGCACCTCGAATTAAATATAGAGGCCCTAGCCGGGGTGCTGTTCGCGACACAGCGATGTAGTTTAGACGTGGCCGTGCGTACGATGTGCGATGAAATCGCGCGTAATTGTCACGCGCGACGAACACGTCGCCTACATAATCCATGCCCTCCAGAGACGCCTGCAGTGAAAACAACAAGAGGAAATGCGCCCCTACGACTACAGCGTGGAATTCGAGAAGGTGCTGGAGATCGACAGGAGTCGTAATGTCATCTACGACAACTGATGGAAACCATACAGCTCGTCCGCCTACTCACCCGCGATACGCACGCCCGTGTCGTCATGCGCGGGATCGTACCCAAAGACGTACTCCTCAAACTCCGGTTAGACGCTTACCCCGTCGCCTTCGTGTGCAACACGCACGACGCGGATAAACCCGGCGAACATTGGATAGCGATCTAGTAGACGACAACGGTCGCGGCGAATACTTCTGCTCGTACGGCTTGCCGCCGCAGCACGTCGAGTTTTGCCGCTTCTTGAATAAACATTGTGTAACGTGGACTCATAATTCTAAGAGACTGCAGAGTCCCGTGTCTAACGTTTGTGGACAATACTGTGTTGCTTATCTCATGTTTCGATGTCGTAGACTTGTCATGAAGGATTTCGTAAAAGGTTTCGACACTGATCTGGTAGCAAACGATTGCCGCGTATTCGATTGGCTTAAACAACTGCAATAACCGTGTTTCATTAACGAACAGATAGCATCATCATCATCATCGTCATTATACTACTACGATTCGAGCCTATGGCGCGGTGGTCACACACCCGTAAGCTCACGGCCTCTGGCGCGATGTTCACTCACCCGTAAGTCGTACCGTCATCATCCCACGAGCCACTGGCGTGGTCGTATCGACCCCTAAGCTCACGACCTCTGTCGCGGTGTTCACTCACCCACAAGTCTTGATGTTCGTGCGCTTTGCTTAATAAAACACGGTTTCATGTTATACGCTTGTATCTTTCATCAATAAAATACGTGTACACTCGTATACTCTTGTGTTTCGTTAGTTCTTTCATACACGCGCATTCATACACAACTAATCACACCCTCTCTACGCTTCCCGTCAGGGGGCGTCACCTACTATTTCACCTCTGATGCAACCGCCAGGTGGCGCCTCTCGTTACACATACGGTCACGTGACTACTCACTTCACTCAGGGGGGCGGCTTTCGAAACCTCCCTAATATCACTCAAAAATGACCAGAAAACTCCTCAGGATACCCCTTCAAAAACTCTTACATACTACTGTCGTGCAAGATGAAGAAGAGGAAAACGTCATCGACAGCATCGATCTAATCAACTTTAGCATCGACAAACGTGCTCAGCTTCGAGAGTTGTCCACCTCAGACCGCACACTGCGAGCCCTCCAGCAAGTGGTCTACAGCGGGTGGCCCGACACGATCAGAGATCTGCCACAAGACCTTCGCCAATACTGGTCCTATCGCGACGAAATTGGCATCTCTGATGGCGTCATCTTCAAAGAATCGAGAAGACCAGACGACTGATGCGTGAATCAGTTTACTGGCCAAACATTCACAAAGACATTGAGACAATGGTGAAAACCTGCGCAGCCTGGCAGGAGAATCAGCCAGAACACCGACAACAACTCTCCTCGCCCACGACGTACCATCAACACCGTGGACTAAAGTGGCAAGCGACATGTTCCAGGTCAAAGGAAACAACTACCTGCTGATTAGCGACTTTCACTCAAAGTTCTACCTCGTCCAGAAGATGCAGTGAACAACCAGTTCTGCCATCGCGAACATGTCAGCAGAATGGTTCAGCATGTTCTCACCACCACTGGAAATATTGACTGACAATGGCCCACAGTATGTAGGGCAACCATTCCACGACATGTGTTAGAAGTGGAACGTCAAACACACTACAACATCACCCAGATATCCTCAATCCAACGGACTCATTGAGAGACAGGTCAGGGCAGTGAAACCGGTCATACAGAAATGTGCGAAGACGGGCAGCGACGTGCTAATTGCCTTACAACACCATCGATGCACGCCGCTGGATAGTCATCTATCTAGCCCGAGTGAAATCCTGTTCAACAGACCTGTGCGCACTACCCTACCGAGTCACCACCCTACGCTGACGCAGAGCCAGCAATCGAACAACGAGCAACTCGAGCGACGCAGAGATCGAATGATACGGGACCACGACCGACACGCGGGTCCAGAGCTCGCTCCGCTGCATGCTGGGCAACGCGTGCGAATCCTGAACAAGGAAACACCACCAATGGTGCCCTGGAGAGATCATCGCGCAGAGCACAGAACCGCGTTCATACATCGTACAGACGCCAAATGGCACGCGTCTGGGCATAACAAGGTCCCATCTGCGAGAGCTGGTGTTGACGCCAACTCCAAGATCCGTGACATTCGGTGACCCGCTGGACGACGACAACACCTCCGACCAACCGGTCGCGGTGCCCGTCACAACGACCGGTGACACACCACCCTCCGAACCAGCGATCCGACGATCAGGGCGCGTGATCAGGAAGCCGGCCAGATTCAGCAATGAGTAATTTTGACTAGTTATTAATTGACTATACAATTACGTTAGAATAGTTCTGTGTTATATAAGCTTACTCATAATCTCATATTCATAATTATTGTTCTAGTTCTATGTATATCGTTCACTTTTATTTCTGCAGAGGGAGATGTTGTGATATAGCACATACCATTATTGCTATAGCGAACTACATTATCGCATGTATCACTACGCCCAATAAACACCAGTTGGTGAGTTAGCCGATCAGCCTGGATCGAGTGTTTGTGCATAGTTGAACGTCATTATACCTATCATAGCGAATCACTTTAGGTAACACTGCGTTCGTCTGCATAGCCGCGTGATAGCGCGAAATTCAATTTAAGTAAGCCGTGCCAAGAATCACTGCGATACCTGCTGTCAAAGGTGGCTTTATATAGCACAGGCCACATATAAATACGTTACATCAACTGGCAGCAACCCAAATTAAAAAATAAGCAATTTTTGCTATACATTATTCTATTTACATTTACGTTTGGAACACAAGCTTCCGCGTCATTCCATGTTCGCACATGCGCTGTCGCAAAAATTGGCGATCTCCGAACAGGTCAATAGAGTACAAATACAAGTTCCCACCAAGAGCAATGCTGCGACTGCTTCTTCTTCTTCCAATATTGTACGTTAACCTCATCATGTTGAGGATTTTGGTTTTGCAAATAGCTTAGAAAATCGGTATTAAGTTCAGTGTTTGGTCAACACAAATATATGAACTTATGACAGAATGTACAAAGTTTAATTTATCATGGGATTTTAAGATGGACACAAATGTAAACGTCATAACAGCCACGGCATGAGTATTTCTGTCGGATGTCATGGACGATGGCTTTGTAAACACGTTTCACTCTTAAGTGCAGCTACATATTTTGACTTTTCTGTCTGATTTTATATTGGTGGGTGTAGTTCAGCAAATCTACAGTAATTTAGACCCGGTGAAGGATTAGGTAAGCAATGCAAACGTTACGACATCTTGAAGCGCTACCCGAAGGTGTCTTCCAAAAGGAAAATCAAAAAGTCTCAAGCACCGCCCTCCAGCAAGCTGATGTTAACAGCGCTCAGTGCAAGACAGCAGCACTCATCCTGGCAATGATGGCCGAGTTTGATGAAAACAGTGACCAACTCTTTGTAGACGCTAAGGTATGTAAATGTGAATGAGTATTTATAACATTTATATTTTATTTGATATACAAAATTAATATGTGGGTTGTCCCGGTTGGACTGGGTGTAATTCAAATCATCAATATAAAGCGGGAAAACTTGTACTACACACCTTGATGATCAAACGAAAACATGTCACCGTGCTACTATGGCAACATTTCTGATCAGCCTTGTATTGAACACAATTAAATATTATTAATTGGCCTGTGGCAATTCCTGAATTGGAAAGGTTGATTCCCAAATTGGAATTGTTTATGTGAGAGCAGTGGTATCAGAATCGCTTAACCATAGGTCTGCTGACAATAAAGATAAATATAATAATTTCAATTACATATGTGTTGGTTATAGGACACGTCTTCGGCATCAGAAGTGGAGCAGCCGCCAAACTTGCCTGAGACACCTTGCCTCGTTTTGTGTGGTAAGGAGTATTTGGTGTACATTGATATTGTCAAGATTTTATAATAATAATAATAACTTTATTTAGACACTCATTTCCAAAGTTCAGCTCTGTTCAATTGTGTTAACAGTGTTTCTAAAATAGTAATACTTATGTAATAATTTATAGAGGTACTAAAATGTGAGTAATAAAGTAAAACGTCTATAAAGTTTGCTAAAATTAAACTGTCCTAAACAATCATGATCTAAAGTATAATTCAATACTCATTACATACAACAATTACGGTATGATATTGTGGATAATTAAAAAATATATAGTTATATATACAATACAATATTACTAAATATAATTAGATCTGCCAAGAACAGACCACGGCAACACGGAGATGGTCCAGCGCTCTGCGGTCAGAGTAGCTCCACACATCCAGCGCAGCGACCGACATCATAGCATCACCGGGTAGCGGCGCACAG
>OZ023206.1:68102617-68106467 GCA_963995525.1 Escarpia spicata | reverse complement strand
ATGTTTCTTTAAGGCCATATTTGTATTATTGCATAATTTACTAGTGTATAAATAAAGTTAATTAATATTAAAATAATTATTGAGATAATATACTAGTTAAACAATAGACAACTAAAATATTATACTAATAACTATTTTGATATGATGAAGTCACATAAAACTGATATGATGATGTCACATAAAACTAGACATTTGAAAGCAAGTTTAAAATAATGTGTCTTAAGACGCGCCCTAAAAGTGTCCATACACTCGATCAAACGTAGATCCTCCGGTAGCGCGTTCCAGAGTGTCGAATAACACTTAGCTTGTTTACTGGGTATCAATTATGTGTTAATAAGAATTATTTACTGTAGCAATGTGTTCAAGGATCACATATGGTGTACAGGTGTACGGGGCTGCTAATGCCAATGAACCAAAACAAACCAGATATTACAAAGTAGATCCTTGGTTTCTTATCTAATAAGCAATTTATGGTTTACGATATGTTGCAGATGCTTAGTGCACATCAACCCGGAGACTGGCAGCAAAGTGCAGAGAGACAAACGAAAGAAGTCGACGACTACGAGCAATAAGGTCCTCGGTCTGATCAATGGACTGGCCCAGTACGAGTGGACTGAGCAGTAAAACGGAGACACAATAGCTAGTTACGATTTGTGTAATTGCGCGTTTAATGGATTTGTTTCTTGGCCAAAGACAGGTCATACCGAGTCAAATATATATTGAATTTTTTTTATCCATGAATACAATTGACTTAGAGGTATGTAATGGGTATAAAGTGAACTTTATTGATAGCCAACGTAATAAGCTCAATAATCAGAATATGGTGGAAACACAGTTTGTGTATTTTGTTCAGAAAAAAACATTTAGGTGAGGTGTCTCCCCTTAATTACAAATCTCTCAAATAATAGATTTCATGATTAATAGTAATTTTCTTACTTATCCTTCTGGGGTCAGAACAATACAACGTTTCCTCTGTGTAGTTTAGTTAGTGTATTGGGCCACAACAAACACAATCGCCACCTATTGGATAGGGATAAAACGTTGTAGAAGTCTCTATGAAAGCTTGTACTATTGTACAACAAATGTAACTGTATAACTTGTGTAATCTATTTTGATGTTTACACGTGTATGCTCTCCAGTAGATACATATTAAATCTAACATTGTTCATGTTTGGCTATGGCAAAGGTAATGGTATGGGAATGTTAATATTTTCTTTTTGGCATAATAGTAAACAATCAACACTTTGTTTACGCTTTCCTTGTAATTTTCCCTATATGGTTTTGAGAAGGTTTTAATGTGTACATTTTTTTTACTTCAAATGCATACTCAATATGTATGCACCCCATTGACCTTTGTAACAATTTCTATTGTCTTAAGACTTCCCTGTACATTTTCCCATTGGGTTTTGATAAGGTTTTTAGCATATACACTTTTACTTCAATATGAATACAGTAAGTTGACCTTTATTACAATTGACATCGTGTGTTGTAGTTTATATGTACATTTTCCCATGGCGTTTTTAGAAGGTTTTCATGTATATCCTTTCATTGAGTGAATTTGCAATATGTATGCAGTATGTTTTAATACTTTCCATCTGAATTTTTCCTTTTGGGTGTGTTAATCTTCCACAAAAGTTGTGCATTTCAAATACGGTACGCCGTAAAGATGTTACCGTATATTCTACAGTATTATTCCGTAAAAAATACGGTACAGCATCAATATGCTACTGTATTTTCTACAGTATTATTCCGTAAAAAAATACGGTACACCATCAATATGCTACCGTATATTCTACAGTATTATTCCGTAAAAATACGGTACACCATATATATGCTACCGTATATTCAACAGTATTATTCCGTAAAAAAATACGGTACACAATCAATATGCTACCGTATATTCTACAGTATTATTCCGTAAAAAATACGGTACACCGTAAATCATATACCGTTAAATTTATTGTACTCCGTTGGCACCCGTGCTGCCAGTCATTTTACCGTAATTTTTACGGTACATTTCTAAGAGTGTAGTATTATATGCATAGGCGGTAGATCGGGGGGTTTGGGGGTTTGGGGGTTGAGCCGTCAATATTTAAAGAGGCGTGCTTAACTCCCAATAATTTGTGAATGTTGTAGACGTTTTCATGAGCGTTATCTGAGTTACAACCGTTGAGCTGAAACTGAAACATTCTGTGTTCACAACTTTCGATATGTCCCTCCCATTGTGTTCACAACTTTCAATATGTCCCTCCCCATTTTACGATGTTTATGTCTAGAGTAGCGTGAAGCACCACGCACGCACGCACGCACGCACGCACGCACACACGAAAACACGCGCACACATACACCCACACACACACACACACACACACACACACACACACACACACACACACACACACACACACTCCTGACGTTAGTACTTATTGCAAACACACACGCGTCATCATGGAAATATATTTGATGTTCCCGGTCCCAACAGCATTCGCCCACCCTCGCGCTCAGGCTCACCCCCATATTCAGTTCCTTCCGACGCCTATGATATGAGTTCATACTATACTATATTTCTTTTCTGTTTGTGTAAGTAGACCAATTACACTATTACAATTGTCGTTGTTGCTGATATTTGTAGGCGCCGTGTCGTCAGCCAATGTGAGGCAATGCTCAGTACGTAACCTTGATTACGACAACGAAAGCGGTGTTGCAATGGTACGAGATGTTGCTGCATTTGTGATGACATGTATCAGTAGCAGCATATTAAAGCTACAAATAGGTTAATTTTAGATAGTTAAATCTAGTCAATTATTAGCCGTTACTTTAGATTATATAAGTTATTTATAAGTGTACATTTAAATTTCACAATAGGGTCTTATTATAATATAAATTTGTATATGTAAATTAGTTATTATATTGTAACGATAATGTTTTAACAATTTGTATTTTAAGCGCCTTTGAACAGGTTTTTATACTCGGGGATATTGTGCTATATAAATTATTATTATTATTATAAACAATAACAGCATCAGTAACTTATATAATATATAAATCAGTGCATGTTCAATAATAATATCATACACAGACGGACACATAAGCAGTGTAAACTTGGCTGTGTAGAGGTATAACAAACATTTACTGGCAAATGTTTTAGTACAATTTGTGTAGTTACAGCTTACATAAATGTTTGTGTGGTTTCATTAGAAGTATAACGGGTACCGGTGATATTTAATTGTCATAAAATATAACATGTTAAAGGCGATCGTTCCTCATAGTTCTAACATAGGACTTCCATGAAACCTTGTTGCCATGTTATATACTTCGTTCACATAAGATGCTCTCAAACAATTGGGGATGACCACCCTTACGTTCTGTATTACACACCCAGACGCGCACGCGCATACACACAGACACTCATACGCACACGCGCACAAATCACACATAAAACAACTATAGTCTTAATTACATATAGGGGTACTTCGTCATATAGTATTAATGCTAATGATGTAAACTTTGTGAACAAAACGGAAAACGCACATGGACAGGAGAGTGTCGATTGTCTTTAAGTCGGTGATAAGTCACTGCCTAGGCTGTGTTCTTATTATGTTACGTCAGGCGTGTGACTACGTAAAGAAGCGAAACGATACGGTGCTTCGGGTCTCGTGGAACGGCGCCCTTCGACTGATACACGATGCCTCTGGTAAATGGTCCTGTCGGCGCTGGTTCTTTACTCTGAACGGCAAAGAATGCGCGCACCCGATGACCATCGACACACAAATACATTTGTCAACCAAGGACATTAACAGACACAGTCCGAAATATGGTAAGTAACAACTAATAATCAACTAACTGTAAA
>OZ023206.1:68062617-68097617 GCA_963995525.1 Escarpia spicata | reverse complement strand
TACTCAGTTGAGCACGTACTCAAGAAGTTATATAACCACCGTGAGCACGGATTCTCCGGCGAGCATGAGATCTCGAGTATGAGCATGGAGTTGAGCATGAGCACCAAGTACCCTTTATAACCTCAGGCCCAGTTCTGTCTGAGGCACGCTGGTATCAGAGAGCTCCTGGCAGTACTCCGTCCAGCTCTTTAAGACTTCGCTAGTCTATGTCAGAAGTGCTCCCGTGCTATCTTCAATGACTGATGTTTTGTTTTGCTGCGGCTTGGTCAGGTTCTTCAGTGTATTAAAGGCTTGCTTGCTGTTACCCTGAGCCATTCCTTTCTCAATACTGGCACACGGCTCCTCAATCCACTGTTCTTTTGTAGTTTTAATTTCCTTCCGTATTGTCCTGTTGACCTGGCCATACTGTTCCTGTGACTCTGCGCTGTACTGTCTGGTCTTCTTCGATTCTCGTCTTTCGTTACAGAGGTCAAGGATATTGTTTGTGACCCAGGGTTGTTTTCTCCTCCTCTGTCGACCCAGAACATTCTCAGCTGTTTTGCGGACTGCTTCGTTGAAGTTGATAGTGAGGACATTTATGTCATTGTCCAGGAGGTTGAGTGCCGCAAATTGCCCCCTATCTAAGCTTAAAATACTGCAGACACTTCAGAATCTTTCACCTTGTCGACATCAAACTTGACACGTGGATGTGCCGCGTGATATTTCTTTTTCAACTTGAGCTTCATTGTAAGCATGACAAGGTCGAGATTGCTATGAAATAACAAATTAAATAAGGATACACTTTTATCAGCTAATACTCTACTATAACAACTATTCAACATTAAACTTATATTGAAACATGTCACACACTAAATAAACCAACGTTAAACCTTTTTTCGTAGCCTTCTAATCACATGCATATTCACTAGGTGGCAGCTCTCGTGGCTATCAACATTATCGTAGTGACGTTGTCTTGCTAATGTTCGAGCAGAAACAAAAGATTAAGTGTGAATAAGCATGATATAAATATCAAACAAGGACACATTTAACTAAACAAAGTGCAATCGATGTCTAGCGCAACGATCGGACTGCTACCTACCTAATGTATGTAGTCTCCAAAGTACAACCAACGCGTACTGATCTTGGTGGCTAAATTGGTAGGATGTCGAGCTGCTTTTTTCAGTGTTTTCTGTTCGAATCCCACAGACCATATGCATTTTTAGTTTGTGTTAATTTAGTTTAAGATTCATTTTATTTTGTATAATACTATTTTGGGCACTATTTCGTAATTTCATTTCGTTATCGAAAACATACATAATATATCAACATTCGGGGATAGACGTGCTAACTGGCAGTGAGCAGTCAAAAGGCGATTCTGTACGAGACTATCTTCCTGGCGAAGTCACGCAGCCAGGCGAGAGTCGGTTAAGCGAGACTAGTTTTCCTCGCGATACATGATGACGATTAAACTATCTCCCCCTACGTCATGTGTAACGTATTGTTATACTTTGCGAGCTTATATATCGTGTGTGCAATTACAGTCATTCATTCATCTGTTTATAAAAGTGAAAGGGAAGAATAAAGAACGAGCAACGAAGAAAGCCTGATGGCGAGCAACATCTACGTGCCGACGCACATTGGTATTCCCAAACGATGTGACCAAACAAATCGCATGTACACCTCGCTATCCCCGAACCATGTTGGCTCTATTTGAAAACCATGCTCTTTCGGCGGAAAATTGGGCTTACATTCCCCCATAGCATTAAAAGTCGTAAGTTTAGCGAAACGAATTACTATTTTTTTTATTTTACGCAAAGGAAGGCCATTTGCCTGGTATTGCATGACGCGGGGTATCTCATAAAAACGAGGGCCTGTCTCAAGGACCAAAGGACGGACAACATTACAGATATTGGCCGAATGGTTACAGATAACCTGCGTTTGTAGGCAGGAGTGAAGCGAATGATGTATATAGGTTTACAGGTGCGAATGCATGGAGGCAGGCAAAGGAACAACAAAATAATAAGTAAGCAATTTCATTGAAGAACCAAATGAACGACTCATAGAATAGGATGTACGACATGTGTTGGCAACATGGAGTAGACGCTGACAAAATAATGCTTATGACTACCCTCAAGCCAGTAGCTTAGCAATACGAATATTATTTCACAATTTTACACAATCACGACTAGGGCTTATCGATGGACGTGAACTACACATTCTCTTCGACCCTTGTTATTCTCTACAAACAACGAGTATCTGCGAGAGCGTTGTGGTGTTTATGCCGTGTGTTTTCTAATATTTGTTAAACATTATTATCTTCCAAGGCATCCCGTTAGGTGACGGGCAGTTGTGCTAGTCGTAATAATCTAAACAACAAGTAGGCAAACTGTGAGTGGTTGTGGTTAGTGGGATATGTAGTATTCACCATTCGTAATCTGTCAGTATAGTTAGTAAGATGTGGCTGCGTTCCAACAAAACTAAATGGAACGATAACAGCACACCTCACAAACAGTGGTCCCACCCATATCGCGTAATTGTATACACGTATATGATCCATGATTCACACCTCTTTCTCTAATTTATATATATTCCTACATAAATACATCACTCTAAAGGTTCGGGTCGGCCAAAAGATATGACCGTTTACAGGCAATTACAGACATACAGTCATATATACATTAAATGTCGCTTCAGGTTTCTAATTCGGGTCAAGTTGACACTTTTTGTAATAATATATAATTTTGACCAATATTGTGTCAACATTTTCTTATGCCACATCATTTTCGAGTAATTGTTTTTCTAATGATAGTTTGCGAAATAAACATCCGGCCATACTTCGTGGCGTATATACACACATGTCCAGAGAGTGTGTGAGAGAGATAGACACAACTTCTGTACCGACCAAAGAAGATCACAGGATGACAAGATCAATTCTACTTTTCTGTCTGTTGCCAGCATTCGTGTACGCCGCTGACGCAGGGAACACGTTGCCGCGAGATCCGATGTGTTCGTGCACCGTGAATGTGCCGGACAGAGGATGTTGCCAATCCTGCGCTTCTTACGGCTCTGACGGCAGCAGTGCGATTCTGGCTTTGCAGCACCAGATGGAAGATTTGCGACGGGAACTGGCGATAAAGAAAACAGGTTTGACCATTCGCTGGCATTTCAGAATTATCATAATGATTATCACGATGATATCTGGCCAATTACTTACGCTACGGACGTCGTATTTTATAGTGTAAACATTCTTGATATAATAAACTATGCATTGAATGTAAGCATGTATCGCGATCCTGAATTAAACAAAGATGTTAATGTTTATGAGTAAATGTTATATAAGAAATCAAGGTGCTGAACAGTTTATTGTGGGGTGACATGTTACCCTTGATGTTTTAGCGCAAGTGAAACAATGTTCAATAAGTTCCATGAATGACGACAGAGAAAACGGTATCATAATGGTAAGCCACCCGAGTAGGACCCACCTTAATTGATTAGTTGCGTTGATTCTGCTTAATCTTGCAAAATGGATACATTCATGCAATATCGCTGTCTTTGCGCGAGGGATGGCACACTTATACATGAACTGGTCAGAAGGAAGGAACAAGTGTATTGCAGTGTCCATGTTGAAGATCGTGTGTGTGTGTGTGTGTGTGTGTGTGTGTGTGTGTGTGTGTGTGTGTGTGTGTGTGTGTGTGTGTGTGTGTGTGTGTGTGTGTGTGTGCATAGTCTTTGTGCGTTCGTGCGTGCGTTCGTGCGTGCGTGCGTGCGTGCGTGCGTGCGAGCACGTGTGTGCATAGTAAGCCGTCCTCCTCCATTTCTCCTTATTATATTGTACTAAACGCCAAATATATATAATTATCAGGTATGTAGTGTGTGGTGATGATCAAGTGGAGGAGGAGGATGTTGTCATTATGATTGTTGACGATTTCATGTGTATAAGCCTTGAGTGGAGGTATCACATGCTCCAAGTGCCCTACTCTAGTTCACAAGATATTTATGAACTTAAAAAAAATCGGCAATCAATGAAAGGTAAACATAGTTATGCAATGCGTTTTTGTATTACATATTTCCTATGTTAATATTCGTAGTTACAACATGATGTGATCATTTAGTAATAATTACTTCGTATTATAGCTATATACCATATGTTTTCTACAGTCAATACTCACGTTGTTTTCATTATTGGGGGAGGGCAATGTTTATACATTTTCATTTCACTACGTTTATGTTAGTCGTCTTACATTTTAATTTTGGGGACAGTGCGTAATATATAGTATTTCCCCAACGATTAATGTTTACACAATAATCATACTGTGTTTTGTTCAATATTCTTACGAAATTCTCATTCAACGTTCAAGTTGTGGCAATGCATTACAATGCTGTAATTCATTTTCTCACATTTTGTGCTGATGCAATAAGTACGTTGTGGTATACATGCATGTGAAATATTCGTAATATTCTCTTTTACAAATTATATTTGTATTATGCTCAGGGCATAGCTTGTACAGCTCTTTCATAACGACTTATATGACTATGTATGTTTATATGATGATTCCTATAAACATAGAGCACTATTGTTTATCCAATTTTCAAAAATGATAGATAACAATTATTTCTTAGCGCAATATGGTGGTCTAGAGAAAAAATCTCTATCACATATTAAAAACGGATTAAATGAATGAAGATGGGTATATTGAACCATTTCAACATTCACCATACTTTGATGATGATAATTTAATAAATCATTCAACGAACAAGCAAAGTAAATTGATCGTGCTAAGCCTAAACTGTCATAGTTTAAATGCGAAATTAAATCAAAGCTAGAGACATTCAGAAGTAGTGGCTGTGAGACTAGTGCTTTACGTTTACAGGAAACATGGCTCGATGACGAAGCTGACACTTCGTTATTTCAAATAGATGGATATGCCAAGACAAAATCTGTAGTGCACATACTGGCTTGGTAATCTACCTCAGCAACAAATACAATTACAAATATGTAGATATCCATGTTAATACAAACGCATGGGAAGGTCAATTTATTGAAATAACATGCTGTGCCATGAAGAGAAAACTAATTCTTGGAAATATATATAACCCATCTAAAGATATAATTGAAAACTACCGAATATTTACAGACGAATGTGCATCAAATTTACTTGATTTATAAAAATCCAAAGGTAAAAATATATTATAATTGCAGGAGATTACAATATTAATTTGCTTAAAATAACGAAAAACCCATAATATGTGAATATTTTGATACAGTAGTTTTACATGGTTTCTTCCCTAAAATTAGTTTGCCAACACGAATTTCAGAATATCATGGAACATTTATTGATAATTATTTATGCAATTTGTCAAACGGATTCTTCAAACCCTCAGCTGGTATTTTAGTGAGCAATATGTATGATCATTTTCCGTACTTTCTAAGTCTGGACTATGGCGTAACCAATAATGCGATACAAGGTTTATACGAATATAACAACAAAATCCTGACACACGCAATACATTTAAAATTGAAATAATAAACTCAAATATTTATGATAAACTTAACACAGATTCTCATGCGGATCCCAATGAAAACTACAATATCTTCGATGAAATCGTTACTGCAGCTATGGATAAATGTCTAATTAATAAAGTAATTAAATTTAACAAATATAAACATAAGAAAACTCCTTTGATTACCAAGGGCATTATTATGTTGATAAAGTTTAGAAACAAATTGTATTCGAGAATGAAACAGACTCCCGTAAATACAAAGCAATATTATAAACACAAAACTAACTTATATACTTATAATAAAATTGTTAAAAGTAATATTAGATTAGCTAAGCAAATGCATTATCAATTCACTTTTTAAAAGCATAAATATGGTGTTAAAAAGACGTGATGTTTAATTAAAGAAATTATTCAGAAAAGTCAAAATAAAGACCAATTTCCAGATTTGTTCAGAGTCGATGGGGATATGATTTAACACGTTTTTACTAGTGCTGGTCCTACTCTGGCCTCTAAAACAACTTAAACTGGAGGTAAATCATACAAAGATTACCTGAAAAACCCGATATTTCACACCTTCAGCTTTAACCCAGTTGACATGGAAACTACTGTTAGTATAATTGATCGTTTACCTCCAAAACCGAGTTATGGAAAAGACGGTATATCAACACAATTACAATTTTTTTTTTTTTTTTATATTAACAATGCAGTCACTCTAATTATTAATTAATCAATAATAACTGGTATATTTCCAGACAAATACAAAATGGCAAACGTCATACCACTTTTAAAAAGGGTGATGTTTCTGACTTTTACAATTATTGTTCATTTCCTATCCTGCTAGGGATTAAAAAAAAATTGAAAGAATTATGTTTGATCAAACCCACGACTACTTCCGTTCCAAAGCGTTATATTACAATAGCCAATATGGGTTTAGAAAAATATTTATAAATTGGCTACTCCAATAAATACATACCTTGATTTATCAAAAGCTCTTGGCACAATTGTTCACAATATACTGGTACAGAAGTTAAAGTACTACGGATTAAATGACAAGGCTCTGGATCTTTGTAAGAGTTATTTCCAAAATCGTAAGCAGTGCGTAGAAATTGAAAATGTTAAGTCTAAGGAAATAGTCATCAACATTGGTGTCCCTCAAGGTTCAATTTTAGGGCCACTCTTATTTATTATATATATATATATATATAAATGACATCGCACTTTGTAGTGACCTTTTCAAATTAACGTATGCTGACGACACCACCCTTACTAATACACTAAATGCTTTTAATGAGTCAACTAACAAAGATTTGCAATTGGTTGAAAGCAAATAAACTGTCATTGTGACATAATACACTAAATTCATGATTTTTATATACCTCGAAAGAATGTATAAATGATTTCATTTTTTAGGCATCACATTAAATAACCTTTTAACTGACAGAGTCATATAAACAAAATAGCAAATGAATGTATAAAACAATAGGAATATTAAATAAACTTAAAAACTGTTTACCATTTAATTCATTATATATTATGTACAATGCTCTTATTCTCCCTTATATTAATTATGGCTTATTTTTATGGGGTCATCAGGCACATCGAATTTTCAAATTACAGAAAAAAGCAATACGAATAATATCCTTAAGTAAATATAACGCTCACACAAATCCTATTTATTAAAGACTTCAGTTGTTAAAATTTGATGACATTCATAAAATCCAACAATTAAAAAAAACTACAAATATTAATTCACAATCTTTTACCCTACTACTCCAATGTTATTCCCAACACAAAGTTATGATATTCATCAGCATTATAGAAGTGAAAGAAATAATTTGTATATTTTCAGAGTGAAACATGAATTTGCCAAAAAAATGCATTAGACACAACACAGTAGAGACAGTTAACAATACATCAAGTAATATCATTAAAAAAATTGTCACTCACTCACACTCAAAATTGTGTATATTTCCACATACACAAAAACTTTTTTATTTTAAATTATAAATCCAGTAGTATTCACAATTGCTTTATTGGTAATTCATAATACGTATTGAAATGTATATCTAAGTATCCATATGTACCTCAACGTGTACACGAGTACATATAATCAGTCCTTGTATTATGTATGTATGTTGATACATTGAGTAATCATCAGCTATAAAAACAAGGCATATGCTATCGTGATTTGTGTCATGTAAATTTGGTTCTGGTTTATTTGAGTGGATATTATATATCTTAATGGGAGTATCCCGCCCTTAAATATTACTTACGTTATTCATTGTATATGTATCATATTTGTACATCAAATAAATTGCTTCTGAGTTCTGAATGTAACATATAAATGGCAGGGGTGTGATTTCGTCAAAAAACAAGGAAACACGGTGCTTCGGGTCGCGTGGAATGGCGACTTTCGACTGATACACAGAGGTTCTACTGGGCGTTCCTGTCGTCGTCTGTACTTCACCATAAACGGAAAAGAGTGTAACCAACCGAAGACAATCGACACCCAGACTATCAGCAGCACAAAAGGCGTCGAAATGCTTACTCCTTACTACGGTATGAAAAACATAAACATTATATATGTATATATATATACATATATATATATATATATATATATAATATCATTAACATAATACAAAATAATGTGTGTCTTCGTGCATTAATATACACTACCAACTGATACATTGTTTTTTTTAATGCGTTATGTAATTTTGATTAATTTTGATTGGGTTAACTCATTGAGAAATGGGAAACGTGGTCTCTATGTACGCCACGAGGTTATTTACACATTCGCAAATTACTGGACAAAACGAAATAGCGACACATTCAATGACTACATCGACTACACATACAAATTAAATTATGTATTGTACACACACACACACACACACACACACACACACACACACACACACACATATATAGATATAGATATTTTGTGTACATATATATATATAGATAGATAGACTTAGTTTTTAAATACTTTTATGTATATATATATATATATATATGTGTGTGTGTGTGTGTGTGTGTGTGTGTGTGTGTGTGTGTGTGTGTGTGTGTGTGTGTGTGTGTGTGTGTGTGTGTGTGTGTGTGTGTGTGTGTGTGTGTGTGTGTGTGTGTGTGTGTGTGTGTGTGTGTGTGTGTGTGTGTGTGTGTGTGTGTGTGTGTGTGTGTGTGTGTGTGTGATAACTTGATAGTTCATAGGAGACAGTCCTGCTACCAAGATATATGACATTTTTGAAAACATCCAATATAAGCTCCATAACGCGTTCGCATAATGTTTAAGCGTCCTTCAAACCTATTACCAGAAACAACCACGTCAAGCATGTGGTTCAATACGCGTTGTATGTTCAAATGTTGAAACGCGGAGAAAATGCATTTCGCGCTAGTCAAACGAGTATGACCAGAGAAGGTAGTCTAGGGGCCGTTGCAACTTCGTATTCGGTGGTCTGAGCGGGACTTTTAGCACGACTCCGCTGTCTCCCGATGTCGCATCATTCATTACAACGGAAGACGGCGGGCTGGGGGAGGGGTGGGGTTCTGTTGAAAACTGTTTCGCCGCCGCGCCGCCATATCTTCAGCTCTTCTTCAGCTTCTCCGTTGTCTCGGCTGGCTCCACTGTGGCATCAGAACTCGGGGGAAGGGGATCTAAGTGTCACGGTCTAGGTCTAGGGGGCACGGTAACCGGGGCCCATTCAAAAAGGTATGTGGGCACGCCAAATAAAAAAAGTCTAGTGAGGCATGTGCCCCCAACCCCTCCCCCCGGGTCCGCCTATGATGGCATGCATATGTATACTTCAGGGTGTAAAATGATTATGATTATGTACATATTCGGTTGCAGTGGAAGGATACTGTCTAGGTGTAGCGGCAGGTAACGTGCATGTCGATTGGAACATTGGTGATTGTGTCCTCCAAAGCAGCTTCCAAGTTGGCGACAGTTACACGGGATGGACATCGACAGCACGTATCATAATCGAGGAGGTCAACGTGGAAGACGCTATCAACGTTATTATTTAGACGGCGAATACTGGTGTTTCACCATTTGTCCTTTTTCGTTTTGTTGACGTGCTTTGGAAATAAAACAATGAGCTCTGTGAACCATGATGTTTCTGTAATTAAAAAAAAACATTGATGTGTGTGTTTGTGTGTTTGCGTGTTTGTTTGTGTGTGTGTGCGTGAGTGCGTGCGTGTGGTGTGTGCGTTTGTGTGTGTATGTGTGTTTATATGTATGTTTGTGTGTGTTTGTATTTGTGTGTGTGTGTGTTCGCGTGTGCCTGTGCAAATGTATGTTCGCGTTTTTTTCTGTATGTGCGTAATATCCCAAACCACAAGACAAATGATTGAAGGTGCATGATATGATGGAGCGAACTAAGCTTCTGTTTCATTCAAGCAACCAATTCATATGTTCAAACGGTGAACATAAACATTTATTTCCATGAACAGTGTACACTTTACATCTCAACTTTACGCGTCGCTAATAACATACGGAATACGCGATCGAGTGGGTCTTCTGTCATACTCTTCATGTTGCTTATGCTGCGTGTCTTTTCTCGACGTACCCTGTACATCGACTAGGACATATATACGAGTAAACAAAATGTGTTTGTAACAATATTGAATTTAACATGATGTGGATTTATCAAAATCCGTCGTCGTGTATTTTCTACACCATTGTAACTTAAACTATGTAATTACATTAGATAAATCAGGCACTGTTTATGTTCAGTTTGTTGTAGGTGCTATTAGCTAACGCAACAAAGAACAAGGAGTATATGATGTTTAAAACATTGTACCGAATTAGTCACGTTCATAATTGTGGAAGAGTGCTACTTAGACAACATGCTTAAACAACTCAAAGCCTCTTAATTGAAATTTATCAACATTGTGCATCAGTGTGCTGCTGACTGACCAATATATCTAACGACATAAGAGCGGCCATAAATATAATGCTTGTGGACGCGCCCATATCCATGACAAGCTGACGTATCATGAAAAGGAGGTCAATACGTTAAGCAATTAGTGTCACAACGTATCTCACATACACAAGCAGATGCAAACTAAAACTAGCCGGCTGACAAAGGAAGCAGAGAAAACAGGTCTGAAAATAAATAATAAATATACAAAAACAAACCTCTTGATTGTGAACAACACACAACAAGCAAACGTACAGATCAAGGGAAGTGATATAGAAGAGGACAACAAATTTACCTATCTCGCCAGTGAGACAGACAAAGGAGGAACAGGCGAGTATGTCAAATGCAGGATTGCAAAGGCCAGACTTGCATTCATCACCTTAAGGACAGTGTGGAATACAGCCATCCCTTTCAACAAGAAACAAAATTCGAATATTCAACTCAAAGGTTAAAAGTGTATTGATCTACGGGTCAGAGACATAGAGAGTCACAAAACTACAACCAAAAAACTACAAACATTTATTATCAAATGCCTTAGAAACATACTTAAAATCAAATGGCAAAACAAAGTCACAAACACGGAGCTGATGAACAGGACAGACCAAATAAACATCAAAACAGAAATTCAAAAAACAAAATGGATATGGATAGGACATACACTCCAAAAAAATGCAACAACAGTTACAAAAACAAGCCCTCGAATGGAATCCACAAAAACCACAACCGAGGAATTAAAGAAGTTTGGTACCACCTGGAAGGAACAAAGAAGACTGCTAACAGCATAGTGTGATGGGGAACCTTCGTTTCGGCCCTATACTCTTACCAGAGCCAAGAGGATTAAGTGAGTGCGTATGTCAGTGTGCTGCTGACTGACCTAAGTGAGTGCGTATGTTAGTGTGCTGCTGACGGACCTAAGTGAGTGCGTATGTCAGTGTGCTGCTGACTGACCTAAGTGAGTGCGTATGTCAGTGTGCTGCTGACTGACCTAAGTGAGTACGTGTGTCAGTGTGCTGCTGACTGACCTAAGTGAGTGCGTATGTCAGTGTGCTGCTGACGGACCTAAGTGAGTGCGTATGTCAGTGTGCTGCTGACTGACCTAAGTGAGTGCGTATGTCAGTGTGCTGCTGACTGACCTAAGTGAGTGCGTATGTCAGTGTGCTGCTGACGGACCTAAGTGAGTGCGTATGTCAGTGTGCTGCTGACGGACCTAAGTGAGTGCGTATGTCAGTGTGCTGCTGACTGACCTAAGTGAGTGCGTATGTCAGTGTGCTGCTGACGGACCTAAGTGAGTGCGTATGTCAGTGTGCTGCTGACTGACCTAAGTGAGTGCGTATGTCAGTGTGCTGCTGACTGACCTAAGTGAGTGCGTATGTCAGTGTGCTGCTGACTGACCTAAGTGAGTGCGTATGTCAGGGTGCTGCTGACGGACCAAGACAGCGGTCCAGTCATTTCGAACGTTAATGGGAGTTATGTTTTCTGCTTTGTGAAAATGAACGATATTCATGATATGTTCAGGCATGGATATGTCACTATCGCGTTGCTTGGACGTGTCAGTAACAAGTCAGACTACACAACATTTTCGATACTGTATGATTCTAAAAAAGGCGTCTTCTAATGACATAAGAGCGGCCATAAATATATATATGCGTTGTGGACGTGCCCATATCCATGTCAAGCTGCAGTATCATGAAACAGAGCTCGAAGCAGTTACTGTCACAACGTATTTATAAACCTAACAGGCAATACACCTTTTTATATAATACATCAAAACTACGAGTATTCACGCTAACCTAACAGGAGTAACCTATATCAAATCCAGCATATGGTCGGACTGGGTTGAGGCGAAGCAGTGTAGTTTCAAAGAGTCGGACATTAACTCGTCATTTTCCAATTGTCCCTTACTGATCGGCGGTTGTGCCGTGTTGTGTGCTCAGTATAATGTCTCAGAGCAGTCCACTGCTCTGCACAAAAAGGCGACAGAACAAAAACGTTCAAACTGAATGCATAGAACTGTTTTGGTCGACATTCATGAAAAGCATTTACACTAGGGTGAAGATTACTTACCATACTGAGACGATCTAATGACGGGACACTGAACTACATATGTATATATTATTTATACTACAAAATGAAACAACTCGAAGCGTCTTGAAAACAGTTCAAATTGTACACTAGGCTGTTGCTGTTCACAATGCCATCTAGCAAATTAGAACAAATAGACCGCCTATTTGACTAATATTGCTTGCCAACCATTTGTAAAGTTAATTGCTGTTTTACTTTCTTTGTTGTGAATAAAACCGGTATTTAATTAATACTTATACAGCGCAACTTCCATAAAATGCTCAAACCGCTGTACCACGGGCGTGGTATCGACCCGGACTCGACATTAACGCTGGGTGGCCCGGACAAACACCATTTCCCTAACTTCGTTTGATATTGATCGGTTTTAGATTCTATAACTAATTCCTACCCATATTTTTCTATTTCAAAAACGTTCATTCAGGCACAGCGCTTTTTTGAAGAGTCCAGAGGTTCTATGTTCGGAACAATACGAAGGTCAGGGGCGTAACCCAATCCTGCACTCTTGTATGATCCATAGGAAAATGCAGGCCCGTATGTTGGGCTCCTACGGGCGGAACGTCACCGGAAACAATCTCCAACAGCATCCACCACCGCCACCCGTCGTACAAAACATAAAGGGAAATAACGGTAATTATGCATTTAACGACTACTTTATATCACGTGACGTAATGTTTTATAAGCAAAATGTAATATCAAATGTATCACGATAACGTAAACATGATTTACTCCAACGCACGCTAATACAGTAATTGTCACCTTCACTCCCACATTAACTCCTGTCATCTTTCCCCCTGTTGTCACTTTCCCTCTTGTCCCCCTTCTTCTTTGGCCCTTTTCCTTCTGTCACCCTCTTCTTTGTCCTTTTTCGTTCTGTCTCCTTCCGTCCCATCAATGCTGTCTTCCCCCCTTCAACCATCTCCTTGGCTTCTCCATCCCTACAACCAGCCTCCTTGTCTCTGTTCTCACTGATCTCTCTAGTCTCACGATGGGGGGGACCTAGTCCAAGTCACCCTTTCCTGTCATCATCACAATCAACTTCTTCAGCTCGTCTACTTCCGCCAGTAAACACTCCAACCTTTTACAACCTCGACAAAGTGAAAATCCTCCATCTGCACCTCCTTTCGTGAATTCTCACACCCCGCCTTTACAAAATCTACCCAATTATCGCATTTTTAATATGTCAGGTGTCGACTAGCCTTTATTTGCCGTTTGCACGGAGCCATGGTTTTGTGTTGTTTTACAGTTTATTCAGGATCTAAATTAATATATTAAAACTAAGATATTCTTTAGAAAGTCTGTTTCCTGTGTACTACAGCACACTTTATGTACAGCAGATTTTAGTTAACTATCTACCCTATTTCCAGCAAAATCAACTGTCAAAAAGAGACATAGAAACAAGCTGGCAATATGGCGGCCACCTTAAACTCTAACATAACGGGCACAAAACGTCAAAATCATCTATCTGTGTGGCATGGATCATGTATCAGCTTACACACACACACACATATATATATATATATATATATATATACACCACACAGGAAGCTGATACGTGATCCATATGTATAATATATATATACATACATATATATATACATATATACACGGCAACACTCGAAAGCATATTCCGAAGACTGACCTGGGAAAAAAGAGGATTGAGAATAGACGGAGAATATCTCAGCCATCTTCGCTTCGCCGACGACATAGTCATATACGCTACTACACCGCAAGAACTACAAAACATGCTGCAGGAGCTAGCTGATGAAAGTGAAAAACAAGGTCTAAGGATGAACATCTCGAAGACAAACGTGATGCTAGAAAATGACACACCAATATATATCAACACGACGCAGATAGAGAACGTTGAAAGCTACGTCTATCTGGCACAGCAATACAGTATCACAGACAAAAAACCACGACAAGGAGATACAAAGAAGGATCACCGCCGGCTGGACAGCATTCGCCAAACACCGGGACATCTTTATGGGTAACTTTGGAACCTGCTTGAAGAGACGAGTCTTCAACTCGTGCGTACTTCCAGCGATGACATACGGCGCGGAAACATGGATTAAGCAATGATTGGCCTGAAGCAGTCACACGATTTACCACATTGGTTGAGCTTCGTACAATGGCGCCGCCGAGAAGGCCGGGTAAGTTTTGCTGTCATGACCGGGAATTGTTAGTTGTCACAATCGACCAAAAACGTCACAACCGACCAGAATTAATAGTAATAGCGACGTCATAGAGAGAAATGTGCTGCATACTACAATCAGAAAGAAAAGATGCCAAGAGAGCGTGTTGAGACCCCGCCACCACCTGGTGTAGAGACGCTGCCACCACCTAGTGTAGAGACGCTGCCACCACCTAGTGTAGAGACGCTGCCACCACCTGGTGTAGAGACTTCGCCACCACCTAGTGTAGAGACGCCGCCAACACCTAGTGTAGATATGCCGCCAACACCTGGTGTAGAGACGCCGCCACCACCACTGAATGTTGAGACGCTGCAGCAGACTGTTTTTATGCCACTGCCACCTGCATCAGAGGCAGAACAACTTCATCGAGCAGACAGATATAGTGCATCGCCAATGTGATCCCTCCATCTTCTGGGAAGGAAGCACAGAAGAAGGCTATCTACAGAATGAAAAAACGCCTTCTCACTCAGAAGAGTAACAAATGTTCCGTATACAGTGCATTAGTGTCTAGTTTACTCAGGAAGGCAAAGACAACCCCAAACAAAAAGAACACAGGAGTTTCCCCTTCCCCACGAAAATTTAAAACTTCCTTCTGTAAAGAACTTGGTAAAGTCAAAAGACAACGAAACAAAAAAGCTTTAGCAACTAGAAAACTGATGCTTGACATTATCTCTCCAACTAAGAAACGGCCTGAAAAGGAATTGTACAAAAGAAAACAAACACCTGCGAATAGAGCAGCCATCTCGCTTCTGCAAGAAGTGTCTGTGGACATGCCTGGAAAAAGATATGTGTCCAAAAAGACTTTGATGCAAAAAATTCCTTCCCAAAAAATGAAAAGAATCCACAAGGACTTTCAATCAAAGCTTCCTCAACATAGGTTGTCCCTTCGGAGTATATACCGCCACTTGCCCACCAGTGTCCTCACGTCCAGGAAACAGACCTACAGGCAGTGCCTTTGTGAGATCTGCACGAATGTAGACCTCAAATTGGACACGCTCAATCGCCACTTGAGGGAACCAATTGATGGAAGAGATGCAATGTCAGAAAAAAGCCTCTGTCAGGAGCCAAAGCAGTCTTTTTTGAGAGGAGATCCAATACTTTCACAATAGAGTTATCAGATGGAAGATTTTGGAAATAGTGAAATCTGATCGTGGCAAGAGGAGAGAACTAGTATCAAAGGATGGAACCTTGCAGGTACTTCTTGATGAGCTGATGAAGGAACTGCAACTATTCTCAAAACATCTATTCGTCTTCAGGTGGCAGTTTGGCCAGTCCACGACGCTCCTGTCGGCAATCCCCAAGATGTGGGCGGTGGCTGTCTGTGATTTTGCAGAGAATTTTCTTTGCAAATATCAGGGTGAAGTGCAGTCAGCCCATTGGGGTTACAGTCAAGTGACCGTGCATCCCACAGTGCTGTATTATTGCCCTCATTGTTCTGCAACTGTAACGGACTATCTGATATTTGTATTAGATGACTTGTGCCATGATGCGAATATGGTAAAGACGATCTTTGACAAGACGACAGACCACCTTCTGTCTGTGATGGATAAGGTTGAGAAGATGGTTGTCTTTTCAGATGGGTACAAATCAAAATCCCCATTCTTTCACCTCCCAAATGCGTGTGGCAACATTCCCATTGAGAGATGTTATTTTGGTTCAAGACATGACAAAAATGCATGTGATGCTTATGGAAGCGTCATCAAGAGAGCAGTAGATGATGACATTCGTGCGGGTGAATGCATTGTACAAAGTGCTGCAGCAATGTACCAGCACTGCTGTGATAACTACACTTTGCCATTGCCCAATTCCCCTTCAGACCAATGCTGCCACACTAAGCGCTCCTTCACGCTGATCACAACAGAGCAGATTGACAGATCAATTCCGTCATCAGCTGTGATGACCGTTCCAGGAACACGTCAGCTTCACAGCATCAAGCGCGTGGGAAATAACACGTTGGCTACAAGGAATCTTACGTGTTTCTGCCCTCCGTGCTTGCAAGACAATCCACAAGAATGTCTCAGCAAGACGTTTGTCAACTGTTGGAACAATATACAACTCAAAGTTGCAAAACGAAGAACACGAGAAATAGACTGAGGGCAGAAACGAAGTGAGGACAGATGCTGCGGCTGCAGCATCTGTGGTTGAAGTCCAGGATTTGTTTGACGACAAGTCTATTGCTGAAGCACTCGAATCTGGGGGTGTGAATGTCAATGTTGCTGAGGCACTCGACGCTGCCACTTGGAATGTGAATGTCAATGTTGCTGAAGCACTTCACTCAGAGTTATGTTATGATGGTGGACATGAAATCAAGACTGAAAAGAAATAAAGCACTACGAAAATTTTACAAACGTGTCAGCCAAATATCATTACAATGGCCGGGGAGCTTCTTGAATGGTGCCAAAATGTCAAATTCACAAACAACATTTTTCAGTTAATGACATAAACAGAGAGAGAGAGGGCGTACGTGTATGTGTGCGTGCGTGTTTGTGTGTATGTGTGTGTGTTTGTGTAGTTTAAGAGACTATTTAATAAAGCAAACAATACAACAACGGATATTTCGTATAAGATTTGTTAACGCGCCCGTATACATTTCACTCTGCCGTGTCATGACAAAGAGCTCGACGCGTTCAGCATTAAGAGTAACACTGTGTTAAATATAAACCTATCAGATAATACGCCTTTTATATAAAACCGGACTGGGTTGGGGCGCAGAAGTGCCGTTTGAAAGTGTCGCACTTCATCTCGTCACCTTCCAATTGTCCTGCTACTGATCAACGGTTTAGCCGTGTTGTTGCTGTATGTACGGTCTCAGAACACCCCACTCCTCTATACAAAAAAGAACAAAAACGTTCAAGGTTAGAACTAATATGAATGAATGAAAATGTATTCAACAACAACAACATATTACATGCACAATATGGTGTGCTGCTGCTGCTTTTGTTGCTGCTGCTGCTGCTGCTTTTGTTACTGAAAGATAGCTGAAGTCATAGACTTATATGTTTCTATGCTCTTATCCAACTAAAAAACTGAATAAATACAATTCGAATTATAAATAAATTACAACATAATATTCACAATTCATGTATAAACTTTTTACCATAGTGCCTGTGTTACTAATACATGGGTTTAACTAAACATCTTCAATTACCAATTCACAAATATGTAGAAAGTAATGACAATTTGACTGCTTTTAAAATTGTGTTAAACTTGGAAGCTGAGTCATTTTATTTGCTAAAAATAAGTTGTTCCACGTTTTATACCCTTGACTGTGAGTGACAACAGTCTGAGAGTTGTGTTTTTGTTTGTTTGCTTTGTTTGGTATCATGCATGTTCATAACTGCGGTTGGTTCAAAGAATGCTTGAACACGACCATTTAAAGAGTGGTTGTTTGCTTTAAAAATACATGTGTATGGTCATGTTCCCCAGATCTCACAGCAATATGGCATGTATAGTTCAACAAGTGATTTATACAATGTGTGTACTGCTTGACAACCAAGAACATGGATAGTTTAATACAAAACTGCTATGCTTTTTGATACTTTTCATTCAACCAGTGTTCTCCATGTTAAGTTTTCAACAATGGTTATTCCAAGGAATGTTTTATGTGATACCTGCTCAATGTTTTCTCCCGTTCAAAACATATATATACACTGTAATCACATCTGTTCTATGTTGTTTTGTATTGTTAAACGTCATAAAATGTGTTTTGTTCACACTGAGCGATAATTTGGACACTGTCAAATGGGAAGCTCGTAGTAGTTGGTTCTCGTTGGCTTAATGGCAGATTTCCACAGATCTGGCAGAGTTACAGCATTGCGGTATTAGAACCTTTTCTAATTGTAGCTGCGTTGAAGCTGTGGGGAAGCTATATGGCTAACCATTCTGTCTTGTTTCTCACAGACAATCAGGCTGTTGTCGAGGTGGTCAATAAGCAGACAGCTCAGAATCCTCACTTGATGCGATTAGTCAGACGACTGGTGGTTACTGCACCTAAATTTAATATTTACTTAAAATCCTCAAAAAGCTCATTCCAGGCAAATCTAATGTCACTGCTGACATACTGTCGCGATTTCAAGAGAATGAAGCACGACAGATGGCGCTGTGGCCCCATCTGCACCCAACAGAAATGCCAGCGTCATTACAGCCGTGGCACCAGTCTTCTCAATGCAGCCATATCAAACGGCTCGAAACAGGCATACAGAAGAACAATTGTCCAGTTTTCCCTGCGTACGCATGTGTTTTAATAGCATTTATAGCCGGTCGGCACTCTAAGTCAGCCATATCATATATTCATAAACTAGCTGGTAAAGTTGATCTAACCCAGCTTTTTGTTATCAAACAGTTATTAGCTTGAGCGCAGAAGCTGTCAGGTAAACCCGATACTCGTCTCTCAATTAGCCTGGCTATCCTTCACAAAATTGTTGACGCAACGCAATTTATTGTCACACCTGCCTACTTGCGACTTATGTTGCAAGGCATGTTTTCAATGGCATTTTATGTATTTCTCCGAATAGGGAAAATAACCGCCCGTTCTCGTCGGCCCTGTGGTGTCTCCATCATACAATTAGCAGACGTGACTATTTGTAACACAGACATTTTATAAATCATATCGCATTTTAAACACAACGCTTCTGGGCGACCAATCACATTATCTATCTGTCTCGAATTTTAAAGATTCGGGGCACATTTAAAGGCCCACTGTTTGTTTTTGCTAATACTTCACCGGTATCTCGTAATTATTTGTGTATGTATCTAACTTAAGCTTTGAAATGGGCGGGCTTGGACCCAACTAAATATAACGCGTACAGTTTTAGAATCGGGGCAGCTACCACAGCTGCTGATATGGGAATGAGTGAAACCCAGATCCAATCAATCGGCAGATGGAAATCAATAGCCTTCAAACGCTATATTCATATCTCCATGTGCAGAAATATGCCTTTTATATCACTAAATCATTTGTAAATATTCTCATTCAATCCGGAACTGTTGTTGCAGGCGGTGGATGAATCAGTATGACTGGCGTCTATCGTATGCAGCAATGTGTCCGTTAACAATTTTTTCCTTTAACCAAGAATAGTTATGTAATTGTTACATACTGCCTTGCCATTGCTGTGGACGGTGGATGTTGCAGCATGGCTGGCTTCCATCGTCTACAGCTCATCAGCATTTGGGGAGCACGACCGATTTCACCCTGGCACCTTACGCACTCTCATCGTAGTGATTAGCAAGAGCCGTGTTATTGGTTGGTGCGTCATGACTGACAACCATGTTGTAAATTGCTGAGTGGTCATTTGTATTACTGGTTCACGCCGTATGTTTGTAAGACACATGCATGTTAGGTCAATAATTATTATTGCGGGATGTTTCGCACTACTTATTCCCCTGAAAATTCTTTGGCAGAAGCCCTGGGCTGATACAGTGGTAATAGAGGCCTGGTGGGACATAAGACCGCCCCACCTTTGCTACTTCTACTTTTGTCATTTAATAATAGTTTAGTAATGAGCAACTTTGTATAGGCAGTTAGGCATTTGATACACAAGTATTGTATTTTTTTGATGACCATTTTTGTGCTGGCTGCTAAGCTGTATTCTCATTGCATATTGTTATGTTGTTAGTACAATTATTAAATGACCTATACTCTTACTCTTTGTGTGTTCCTGTAGCAAACAAGCTCAAGTTTCTGCCATTGTGTATCTTTAGGGTATAAGCATTAAGCATCGGCAGGGGGTAACAAAAATACTATATTCGGAATCTTTGTCAATATCAAATTGCTTGTATCTTTTAGTAACATGTTAGGGTATCAATAGCATTTTCGATATATGACATGATTATTTAATAACGCAAACAATATAACAGCGGATATTTAGTATATATGCTTTATGGGCGCACCCGTATCCATTCCAGGTATTATAAAACAGAGCTCGATGCATTCAGCATTTAACATAGCAATTTATATAAACACCTATCAGACAATATGCACTAAAACTACGATTAATCACGCTAACAGGAACAGACATACACCAAATCAAATAATCAAGATCCGTCTTGCCAGGCCGGCGTTGAGACTAACACGATACCTTCCACTCGCCATGATAACGATCGACGGTTGTGCGTGATTGTGTAATCGACTACCTGTACAAACGAGCGACATACTTTGAATAATGTGAAAGAAGAAGTTCAAGCTGAATACGTCTTAGATCTGTTTTGTTTGCTTTCTTGAAAAGGATTTGTCCTAAGGTGAAGTGTAATTATCATCTTAAATAAGTTCTAAAGGACCGAATAACCTCTTAATGATTGTATACGACTCAGTGAAGGTTTTTATTGTATCTACCGCTACAAAATAATTGAACATTTAGGCTATGTCATATTGAAGTGATTACTGTAATTCGAATACTAAGTAATTGTGACCTAACTGACTTACATCAAGTATTTAATTTTGCCAAATGGATTTTTGTATATTTTACAACCTATGATCCACATATCCTGAACAAAACAACTTGAAATTTTCAGGCAAGTTTTACGTTTGGATATTAAACAAATCTTGTTTTATAACTGATACATATTATAACACAATATTTTTATAATTTTGCAGATGGTGTAATTTCGTTTGTTTCTCTGCCAGATATTAAACAAATTTCAACTGTTTCGTAATTATTGGATGCTGTGAATCGTGCATTTCCGTATCCAATTTGTCCTGGCGGTTAACAGAACTAAGATGTCTACCAATTATAAACGTTTTCGACTGGTATTGCATTCAATGATATGGGTAATTCTCGGAACATCGGTATATATGCATATTTTTTATATAGTATAACTCAATTTAAATTTGAGAAATGTGTGCTGTGTCTAACCTAATTGATATCAGCACGGCTTAGTTTCGCGCACACCAACTAGACGAGTAATACACTTCTCTGTTGGAAATTTCAAAATATATAAGACTCCTTCACCGGATCACTGATGAACCCCTGAAACAATGGCGTCCTACATTGAAATAGTAGCATAATGTATGTTCCATTATAGTAAGACTGTTTGTTAAATAAAACACGGGGTTGTTTCTTAAATAAAAACAAAACTTATGGCTGCCTTTCTCCCAGTCCAACACCAGAATAATCAGTTAATACTATATTTCAGAATATGGCAATCTGTTCAACAGCGACATAGCGATAAACCGTGGTGGTAGAAGTGGACATTAAGCCATCATGCCCAAAAGAAAACGTGACCGGAGCGCAGAACCTGCAGCCCCCAAACACTCTCCGCATACATGCATCCTTCATGTGCTATCCATGTTTGATCATGGTCGTTTTACACCCCTCAGTGAAATCAAAGGAACTGCAAATGAAAAACTACAGCAGCTTCATAAGATCCGGGACCGACGTAACCACCAATCACATGAGTCCCCATATCATGTGTGCGACCGGATCCCTACAACTCTCCCTGATGACCTGGAAAGTGCTGGGTATCACCGTCAGTGTTATCAGCGCTTTACTGTTAAATCTTGTTAAATCTTCTGGGAGGTGATACAGAACCCGAAGCATCAACCTCGCAATGGCACCACTTCCCTCGTAAATTGTCTTCAGCGGGTTCCGCTGGACCCATCTTCCCACCAGAGTGCATTTTTCTGTAACAAAGTGGAGATCAAAGATGGTGATCGCAAAACTGAGCGAGCTGGAGACTTCTCGTCTCGGAAGAACAGAGAAAATGCATGGGAGCAAATCGAATCACGGGCCGTGAAAATGGGTCTAGTTCGACTGCATTGACAGGTGAAAAACAAAGACCTCTTTGCTGGTGAGGCCAAACACCGTCCATCATGCTTGAGATCTTTCCGCACAGCGTTCGCCAACCACGATAGCGGGATTCGCAGAGCCGAAGGAGCAAAGGATAACGAGCATGCTCGCATGTAAGCCGTCCACGAGAAGGCAGAATGAGGTCCTACGGCTATCTTCCTTGCACTTGCTTTATGTCGACGAACTGAAACGGAATGGATACGAGAGCTCCGCCTATCGCGCTAAGAAACTACAGAAACGCCTACAGAATGACCCAATCAAGGACCATGTCAACTTCACGAAGGTCGATCACGACAAAGCTGATGCCATTTCTTTCTGGCTCGTGTACAGCTCGAATATCACCGTTTCTGATGCTCTTGCACGAACTTACACTCTCGGAAGCGCAAACAAGTACCAAGACGTCGCTCTCTTTCTTCGTTGTAATATCCTACGGGCTTTCAGAGAGTCCAAAGGCCTACCGTGGCCGCCAACAGCCGACGACGAAAAGCTCCTACCTCCAGACCTCATCCGGTTCCTCTGCATGCTTATGGCCGGCAAGGAAGGCGTGGAGACGAGCGAAAAGGTAAAGCGTCTGGTATTCTCCATCGGGCAAGACCTGTGCCGTGTGGGAAAATGTAAGTTACCAAAACACGTGCTTCTCTGTTTTACTGTCAGGCACTTTCGAAGCAAGCAGCTCACCATGATATTGCAAAGGCTTGTCCACACTGAGGGCTACAATTTTGGCTTAGAGTTGGAAACTGCCCTGGCCAAGGCCCCGAACGAAGTATCAACCTATCTGACGCCCCAAATCGTGTCGGGACAGAGCAACGTCGTATTCCACTGTGAGTGGGACAACTTGAATAAAACCATTACGAATATACACGGCAGCAACTTTGTCAACAATGCTGGGGGAATCATGGTGCAGGAGGTCAGGCCTGGGTTCGAGAGCCCCAAGGTCCGAACGCTGCCTATCATCTACAAGTCGCAACAGCTTAGCCTGAAAGTCAACAAACCAGAAACTCTCCCACGCTTGCACTTCACACGCGTTGGCCCAAAGTTTCCCGATGGCTCTTCAATCAACCACCTGCAGAGAACAACGCCGTCTATGCTACTAAGATGCAAGAATACTATGTCTGGCTCTTCAGCGTGTCTATTGGAAGCAGCCCGTGCCTGGACTAGGGGGCTTCACTTATGCAACCGGGATTCCTCCATCCCAGAAAATCAACAGTGGTCAACTTCACGCCTATCCATCAACCAATCACTGACAACGCAGTTGTTCGCGAGCTACTGAAGCGCTCGAGAGTAGCCACGGCTGGGGTGGGTCAGAAGTGGGTCCTGAACATATTCGATCTGGGAGTCTGTTTGAAAGCCGTATCCAATGGAGAGGCTGTTAATGGAGCGATTCGCCGAGGAGGAGAACATCCCCATCGCAGACCCCGCTGCGCTTCTCATCATGACCCAGTCTTGCAATCGAGATCACCTCGACTAAACCCTCAAAGAAGGAGGAGGAGGAAGAGGAAGAAGAGGACGAGTTTGACTTTGACGGTTTCATTGAAAGCGATGATGAGTGATGGATCTGATAGTGGAGAACATTTCCCTTGCAATGTTTGAAGACGTCTTCTGTTCTGTTACCTACTTCAATAAATGAGTTAGTAAATTAATTTAGTGGAATTTCTGTATTTAAAACACCTTGAATTGACCCCCCTAGCACGTGACCTTGACCGGTGATCGCAAAAATAACAGATTTTTTAAAAATTATTGCCCTAAAAAACCCTCTCTCAACTTATCTGCAATATATATATATATATATATTTTATTCGAATTTTCGTTAATGGCTTCACGAATTTGCATACTAGTATGCCACGGACACGTGTGGTCACTTCAAGAATAGTTTTATTATGATCTTTGATCCTCAAAACATGTGTCTAGACACCTTATTTGTTCAGTTACCTGCAATATTGGCTGATATATAGTGATACGTAGATTGTTTCGGTAATGGCGGCATTGATTTGCATAAAAATGATATGTGGGACATCCGGATGACTTTTTAACATAGCTCATCAATATCGACGCATTTTTTCCGATCTAGGGACGCCGATTAGAAGTTGATTTTCGGGGGGTGTACAATACCCCCCTCCTCCGACTAGACTAATTCTACATTCCTACAGAACAAGTATCAAAGAAATTCCCCTATGGATGCTAGATATCACTAAAATGTTGAATGTTTTTTCATGGAAAAGTAATAACAATTACAAAACATGTAGTTGAAGACATTGCTCGGTATACCCTAATTGCCATCGCATTTCCACGACATTGCGTTTATAATCTTCTCCTAACCATTTTGGAACATGCTAGATACTGTGACAAACATAGCATGTGTCATCTGAAGAATTTATACTTATAATAATATACACTAGTGGTAGACTGAAAATATGGTTATGTGGCTTGCATGTCTTAATAAAACACCTCAGTTTCTCAAATTCATATTACCCGCTACATACATGTAATGTGCTGTTGCCACTATATCTTCGTATAAATCCGCATCCAGTTAGGTGTACCTTAATCCGGACTTTGTATTATGACGCCAAGATACACAACACAACTGACACTGTATCTCGTGCCTAATCTGGGACTCATACACTATCACAAGGATTCCTTTATGCGTGGAATATACTTACTAAATACACATTTGACGAACAATATTTTATAAGGAATGTGTTTGAATATATCATCTGGCGTGAAGAATATTGTTATGTGCCAACTACTTCTTTTACATTAGCGAATGACCACGTACTTGTAACGTCGGTAGCAGTATCCTCAGCATGTTGAGGCTAGGCGTGTATTGGAAGAAGAAGAAGAAGAAGAGAAGGAGGTCCTGGCTATACAGACATCTTATCCCACTACGTGAAATCACCAGAAAGAGTATGGCTGCGGACACGTGACTTGATTGTTACAATCAGATTACGTCATTTCATTTCGGCGTTATAATCTGTAGGGCCAATCTCCAAGTAGAGGTGCGCTTCCGGTGACGTGGTCTCTCCCAAAGGCAACTCTGCCACAAGTTACACCATTTTCGCTCTGGCGAAGTGATACAAACGGCCAGTAAGCTGGTGTTTGTTGCGTCGTTGCCAGATAATTAAATTGTTTATTACAACACTTCAGGTTTGCCCGTGCGTAACGTCACATAGTTTCAAACAAAGAATTACTGTATGGCATTTCTAGTTGATTTTTCTAAACAAGCCCTATCCATAATTATTCGCTATTGAAATCGACATATATCTTGACAAAAATGGGGAGTTTACTCAGTGAACTGACAATGTGCAAAATCTGCACATTGTCATTTCAATTGATAAACTTCTAATGTTTGTCCAGGTATTTCTCAATTTCAATTGCATGTAACAATGCATAGGGTTTGTATTGAATACTTGCATAAAAACACAGAAAGGATCGAATTTTCTTTGGAACTATGTTACGTAAACGCAAATGGCAAAATTACTGTAGGGACCTATGTGATAAGTCGCACGCCAATGGCGGGAGTAGAGTAAATAATCAACAACATTCAGCACATTACATTTTGACAGTTGTTAATCAGACACAGGGTTAGTAATGTACCACAAATGATTAAAGACTGTCAAGAGTACCGGTAATTTATATTCAATAAGTAATTTCACTACGTCTTGACTTCAATGATTCACCAAAAAAGTAGTGAAGGACAAGGCTAGCGGTCGTCATCATCAAATTGGAACCACTCCTGTACAACATAATATTATACGAGTCAAGTCTGTTGTAACTTCTCATGTTGTCCATGGTGTATTAGCAGATTTAGGGAGTTTACTTGCAACGTCGGAATGGTCGCGCCTTGTAAGTTTGATTGACTATTGTAAACAGTCATTTAATATTATGCATCCAGTGTTTCTTCGAAATTGTGTACACATCAACCATATTTATGAAAATAACGTCTTTTTACATAGCCTGACTATGACGCAGTTAATGTATTTTTGTGTATCGTTTCTTAATCATGAATGACACACACAGCCCTGTAGCGAGAATCAAGCCTTTCCAAGGCCACGTTCACGGTGTTTATATGGTACTACTGGTGGGAGCACAACTCGTGCGTCCTAGTAATGTTTTATGCCGTTTTAACAAAAAGCTGAACAATATCTTCCATAAGATATCGATATGCTATACCTCTAACACATTCCGTCACATTTTTGTGCATGCAGGCTGGTAGACAAGTTGCTTTGATTGAGGTACTTACGAAAATAGACCGGCGGAATCAAATTCCCGTAAAAGACGCGTAGGTCAAAACCGTGCGTCCTATCTGCGCTATGTAAATCGCTGTATTAAAATAGGCTAAGAGCGCTAAGAATGCAATATTTCAATGACACTATTTTTATCTGGAACTATGTTTTCCTGTAGTGAATATAAGTTTCACTTAACAGGTAAATGCTCCAAGTTCTTGCATGGCATAATTCCGTGGTAATGCAGTAGCAGTATTGTTTGTTTCGCGACTTTAGTTTTTATTCTGAATGGTACCATGGCAGTCAGCCTCGGGTTTATTAACAATTATAGCTGGTAGTGCAACATAAATTAAACTTTCACTAAAACAATCAAATTGAAGTCTGAAGAGAAAAATAACACAATACCGAAGGGACTGAATTGGACGATGCACGAACTTAGTCTATGGACACGCAACAATTGATTGGCTAACGGTAGACTTTACGTTTCACTATAAAATGTTAGAGTTACTAGGACAAAAGAATGTGTTTGCAAACCCCAGCGTCGTTTATTTTTTGGGGGGTGCGTTTTGACAATATTTTAGCCATCCTCCTGTTATTTAAAAAAAGTCAAACAGCATCACCTGAAGCTCTCCAAATATATCAAAGTGCACCAACATATATAGATGCCATTACAATCTGGTCAAGCGAAACACTTGTATCATCGATGTCCTAATTGCAACCTATGGCTATGGGTATCACGACAATCACAACAAAGTGTATCCATCTGCTACATATGAAAAGGGGCGCTGGTACGTCAACTAAGTAAAAGGGGACATCACTTAACCATCCAAAAGGACCAACCAACTCGTAACTCTACATTTCTTGTATATCTAATTCACAGTCTGCCCTCAACTTGACTATTGACGTATGGCAATTATCAGTTTAAGAACAAATATAAACATCTCTATTTAAAAACCAGTACTGTTTATTTTATTGAAAACTTAATTTTCAGATTAATTACCATTGTAACAGTAATTAGAATTGGAAATGAACAATAAAGGTAATTGTGAAGACCCACAAACAATTTTAGATCTGGCACTATAACAAATAAAATGTATTATTATTTATAAATTGGAATTAAATTTTAAATTGGTATTCCCAGCCAGTATATTGAACATTCACCAGTATCGCGATTTTTCAATATATCGAGTGTTGATCTAGTGCTGGTTCGATATATAAAAGTATCGTGATACCAGCAAGTATCGTTGTTGACTTTTCACAAGTATCATGATATTTAAATATATCAAGTGATGATCTGATACTGGTTATAGAAAGCGACAACATGCTGCCTGCTGCTACCGTTTCATCAGGATCAGCCGACTTGGGCAATCACACCGGCAAACTGCTCAGTGCATCTGCGTTCGCATTTTCTTTTGATGACTTGATTTGGATCTCATATTGATAACCCGTCAGTATCAGAGCCCATCGCTGTATCCGAGCCGCCGTCACCGTAGGTACGCCAGTGTTATCTCCGAAGATGCGAACCAGTGGACGATGATCCGTCACCAGTGTGAAAAAGCGACCAAACAAGTAGAGATGAAACTTCTTCACTCCGTATATTATCGCCAAGGCCTCCTTTTCGATCTGCGAGTAATTTTTCTCGGCTTTGCTCAATGTTCGCGAAGCGAATGCTATCGGCTTCTCTGATCCATCTTTCATTTTGTGGCTAATGACTGCGCCAATACCATACCGGCTCGCATCGGTAGCCAATATCAGCTCTTTTCTCTGGTCGTAGTGCGTGAAGATGGTGCAACTCGACAGTACTCTTTTGCACTGAGTGAATGCTGCCTCACATTCCTCATCCCAGGACCACTTGACTCCTGCCTGAAGACGTCTGAAGAGAGGCAGCAGCATCGAGGACAAGTTGGCCATGAACTTCGCGTAATATTGGATTAGACCAAGGAAACTCTGCAACTCCGTCAAATTGGTTGGCCTTGGTGCCTTTCTGATAGCTTCAACCTTGTCCTGCACAGGCTCAATGCCCTCAGCACTCACGATGTGGCCCAAGTACTGCACCTTCGACTTCAGGATCCTGCACTTAGCTTTGTTCAACTTCACCCTGTTTTGGTCTAGTCGTGCTAGCACCAGATTCAGTGTTTTTAGATGATCGGCTTCGTATTCACCCACAACGAAAATATCAGCTATGAAGCAGATCACATTTTCAATGCCACTCAAGATTTAGTCCATAGACGCTTGAAAAATGGACGGTGACGTCTTCACGCCATATGCTAGCCTGCGCATTCTGTACAGTACAGGCAGAGGAATCGACTCTTCGCACACTTCAATCTGACTGAAGGCCCCACTCAAGTCAGGAACCGAAAACACCTTAGGCGTCTTGTTTGTCTGAGCCAATTTGGTGAACAAATCCTGTGTTGTAGGAAGCGGATACTTGTCATCCTCGATTGCTGCGTTCAACAACTTGAAATCGCCACAAATCCGCACCGACATCTTACCGTTTCTCATTTTTGGAACATTGACTGTGGGGCTTTTGCCCATTCACTAGACTCAACACGACGAAGAACGACAATATATTCAAGACTCTCAAGTTCACTCTCCACGACTTCTCGCATGGAATAAGGCACCGGACGCGCCTTCTGGAAAACTGGCCTTTGATCTGGTTTCACTTTAAGTGCTGCAGTGTAGCCAATAATCCCCTCAAGTGACTCGTTGAACAAATTCCCGTAATCAATCAACAACTGCGCTACCTCTGGAGCGATCTGGGGAATGACACTGAAAATTGCACCCCAGTCAAGTGGTATCTGCTTTAACCAATCCCGCCCCATCAATGCTGGTCGTGACTCTTTCGTCACAAACACCTGCAATGAATGCTTGTTACCACGATATCTGACAGGCACACACACTTTACCTGCCAATGGGATTAACAAGATTTAACAAGATTGCCACCCAGATAATTAACTCTAGGTGGCAGGTGGACAAGGAAGCCCTTTGGCTTATCGAGAGTCCGACCCTTTTATCTATGTGTATCCCGCCCGTCTGAGGTATGTGTCGATTTTATTTTTAAACATATTCACGCTATTAGCACCCACACAATCAGCAGGTAATCTGTTCCATTCATTTACACTCCTTTGTGAAAAAGAAAACTTTCTTATATCCAATTTACTCTGCTCCTTTGTTAATGCAAGTTCATGTCCTCTAGTCCTTCTATCTTTCTTAACTGAGAAAAACATGTTTCTATCAATATTTTCATAACCCTTCAATATTTTAAACACTTCTATCTGATCTCCTCTCAATCTCCTGGTCTCTAAACCGCATTTTTTAGGCGTATTTCGTAACTACGATCCCTCAGATTTTGTATCATTTTAGTTGCTCTCCTCTGCACTCTTTCTAGCATATCTATGTCCTTCCTGCGATATGGCCTCCACGCTTGAATACAATATTCTAAATGAGGCCTAACTATTGTTTTGTACAGCGGTATTATTAGCTCTTTTTCCTTATACGTTATGTTTCGCCTAATTAATCCAAGGATTTGATTTCCCTTTGAAGCTGCAATTCCGCACTGCTCTGAAATCTTCATATCAGCACTAATGGTTAACCCTAAGTCCTTTTCTTTTACAGTAGTACTTAGTACAGTACCCCCCATTGTATATTCTACTTCTTCGTTCCCATGTCCTGTGTGGAGGCATTTACATTTCCCAAAATTGAACAGCATTTGCCACTTTTCAGACCATTTGATCAACCAGTCAAGATCGTCTTGTAAATGCTGTCTATCTCCATCACTTTTAATCCTTCTAAACACTTTTGTGTCATTCGCAAATTTCAACACCTTGCTTGTTATTTCATCATCCAAATCGTTGATATGTATTAAGAATAATATAGGACCTAATACTGATCCCTGTGGTATCCCACTCAATACCGATTTCCAGTTTGAAGCCTCCCCATCAACTACTACACGTTGTCTTCTGTCAATCAGCCATTGTTCTACCCAGTTCATTATACCATTTCCTATGCCATGGGCCTTTTGTTTAAGCAGTAATCTTTGATGTGGTACTTTGTCAAAAGCTTTTTGAAAATCTAAGCAGACGATATCTACTGGTGATCCCTCATCTACCAGCTTAGTGATGTTTTCCAAAAAACATAACATATTTGTTAAGCATGACCTCGCTTTTAAAAAACCATGTTGAGATGGGTTTATCAAGTTTTGTTTAACAAGAAAATCCACCATGTGATCTTTAATTAGTCTTTCTAATAATTTACAAATCACTGATGTTAAACTCACTGGTCTATAGTTCTCTGACTTGTTTCTCGAACCTTTTTTGAATAACGGTGTAATGTTTGCTTCTTTCCATTCTAAAGGAACCACTCCCTCTTCTAATGACAAGTTGAAAACTGTTGCAAGTGCTATGCTAATTTGTTCTACAATTTCCAATAGTAGTTTGGGTGGATTACCATCCACTCCAGGTGATTTATTATCCTTCATAGCCCTTATTTTCTTAGCTACCATTTCCGGGGTTAACATTAATTGTCCTAAATAGACTGAATCTGCCCCCTTGAACTTAGCCTCTGGTATTGGCAGTGAACTAATATCTTCCCTGGTAAACACTGAACTAAAGTACTCATTCAGGTCTTCTGCCATTAAGAATCCCTCTGATATTATATTTCCAGCACTATCTTCTAGAGGACTGACCTTATCTTGAACTTTCTGTTTGCTTCGAACATACGCATAAAAACTCTTGCTGTCATGTTTTATATTACTAGCTAATTGTTGTTCATAGCTTCTCTTTGAATTTCTAATTTCAGCTGTAGCTTGGTTAAGTGCTTCTTTATAACTGTTGTAGTGTTCATCATTTCCAGTACATCTATATGACTTCCACATCATTTGTTTATACTTAATTTTTCTAATGGCTTCTTTCGATAAGTGTTTCTTTTTTGACCGTTTTCCTTGTTTTTTGAAGGGTACAAATTTATCGACTATGCACTTCATTTCACTCTTTAATATATTCCAGCATTCTGTTGCCGTCTTATTTTTCAGTGTCTTATTCCAGTCTATCTTTGCTAAATATTTCCTCATGTCCTTATACCTTCCTCTGTGGAAATTTCTCCTATACTGCTTTTTACTATTCCTTTCTGATTTTACTTTGATGGTAAAATGTATCTGGTTGTGATCGCTACTCCCCAGTGGCTCACATATCTTGACATTGTCAACTAATTCATTCTGTGAGGACAAAACTATGTCTAACACATTCTCACCCCTGGTTGGTTCTAGCACATGTTGAGAAAGGAATGTATCTTGAACTAAAACTAAAAACTTGTGGTCCTCTCTCCCCATACTCTGTAGAGATTTCCATTGTATATGCCCATGGTTAAAATCTCCCATAATAATACAGTCCCGTTTGCTTACTTCCCTTATAGCGTTTTGTATTTTTTCGTTCTCTTCTATGCTTATGTTTGGACTTCGATAAACTAACCCAACTGTTAACGTTGAGTTTCCTGTAACTATCTTGCACCAAACAGCTTCTTCGCAATCTGCTTCTCTTTCTAATTTTATTTCATAAGCCTGAATATATTCTTTAATATATAAAATAACTCCACCTCCCTTTCTTCCTATTCTATCTTTTCTAAACATTACATATCCTGTCAGTCCCAATTCAGCATCTGATATATCGGTGGTGGTCCAGGATTCGGTTATACCTATTATATGAGGGTCAATATCTTCTACCATAATGTTTAGTTCATTTCTTTTGTTTACTATACTCCTTGCATTTAAACAAACACATTTATATCCAGCTTCAGAAGAGTTTTCCAGACTGTTATTTGCTGATTTATTTGTGCTGTCTTTATCTATGCCTCCATTTTCAGGCTTTTCTGTGAGTCCCCCCTTCGAATCTAGTTTAAATAGATGCAACCTGTCCCACTGTCAACAGATTGCAGCAGATTCTCTGAGAAAACTGCTGCCCCCTTTCCACTAAGATGGAGGCCATCTCTCATGTACATATCTTCCCTCCCAACAAAGTATCCCCATAAATCTGTGAATCCCACCCCCTCTTCTTCACACATCTGCTCAGCTAGTGCATTGATCGCCATCCTCTTGCAGTTTCTATACGTTGCCCCCCTTCCTCCCATTACTGGCAAAATTCCTGACAAAATAACCTGCTCGACTCTCGTCTTCTTTAGCTTCCTCACTAACTGTCTATACTTCTGTACTATCGCAGTTGTTCCCTCCCTGTCTGCATTATTTGTTCCTACATGTACCAGTATAGACCCCCCCTTGCCATGTCCCAATACCTTCTCTACCCTGTCAGTTACATGTTCAATCCTAGCCCCCGGTAAACAAACAACGACGTCCTTCCCCTAGCTCAGTGTCTTGATTATTTCCCCGGTGTATGACCTTAGCTTCAGACTGGTTTGTTCTAGTGGAAAGCATGAGTGAATTTGCATTTAGCAGCAGAATGGTGTCTGCCGCATCGGAAGCACTCTCGGTCGGCAGGCACCATCGTCTGCTTCTGTCTTGGTGATCCCCGACTAGTCACGTGATGCACCGCTGCCGTCCCCTATGGAGTATCTACGGGCGTTTCATTGAACTCCGCTGACCTCTTCACGGCCATTTCCTCGGCGATCGCCGTCTGATAAGCCTCATTGAACGTTAGCGAATTGTCTCTGAGCATTAACTTGTATCGCCGTCAAGTTCAGGCCCTTTTACGAACATGTCTCTCAGAGCCTCATCTTGATAATCACGTGGGTACTCACATTCACCGCATAACTCACGGAACGTCAGCGCAAACTGCGCCATTGACTCTGAAGGCCTACTACGCAGGCTGTTCATGAATTTGTTTTTCAAGCCTATGATTGTTAGTTGCTGTTTGTAAACCGTGGTCGCCGCACGAATTACCTCATCGTAGTCCGCATTTGCCGGTATCTCCGGCTTCAGTTGCGTCTTCAACATCGCATAGCATTCAGCGACAACGTTTGACAGGAAAATGCTCTGATTGACATCTGCGGATACACAGTTACTGATCACAAAGAACTCGAACCATTCAACGTAGTTTTAGAACCTCTCCTTCTCTTCCACATACGGTTCGAAGCGGGCGCTCTTCCCCGACATGCTTAAGTTCGTTTTCTCGTCGCCACTGTTGTTTATTGTGGAGTTTGCATATTTAAGGAGACACATTACGAATAGTAATCAACTACACATGAGGTTGACGGTATCCCAGAGTGCCTCTGGTGTGTATTGCAGAAACGGTACAAAACACGGACGGACACTTACAACTAGTACCCGTTACATCAATACACAACACTTAGTAAGTGAAAACTACAGAATACACTGAACTGTTCAACTCCCAACTACGTTATTACACATTACATAGTAACAACCCACAAGTCTATTTCTAGTTTAAGTGTATGATTTTGATAAACGACCAGTGTATTGGCCTCTGCTCCCGGTTGTGTTCTCTAGTGCTTCAACCCTCGAGAACATTTGTTAAACTCACCGAAAGACATATTAGTCATTACACAAATGTGCGCACTTGAAATGTTTACATAATATAATTGTAAGGAAGTTTCTTTTGTGACGTATTCAATATATTGTTTTAGTTTCAATGTAAAATAATAAATGCTTTTTCCAAAGTGTTGACATTTGAACATAAATAATGCATTTAAAACATTTGTGAAGTAGCTGATGTGCTTCAACTACTTCTGTTATTTATCATTGTAAAATAAAATAGGGTTGATTACTTTTTATCTGGTATATCAAACATTAATAAATGATAATACACAATATGCATACAGGTCATTCCATGTCAAATCAAACGGTCACAAACTTGGTGTTTTTGAATTTACTTAGATTTTAACCAGTGATTACGTAGCCATAGTTGAGCACAAACTATTATATAACAATTGTGTCCATAATGCCCTATTATGCTAACAATAACAGCACCCGCTATTTTAACCTGTTTTCAGATGTCTCTATTATTAGACGTTTACAAAGTACATATCTGAAATTTGTTGAACATGTAGACATATAGGTACATATTAGCTATATACAAAATGAAAGTATTCTAGTGAGAAGGAATGGGATTTTTAAATATTATTCCCCAAAGTGATTTCTGAATATTTGTTTTGGGGAAGTCTCCACGCATTATGTGATGAAGTTAGAGAGAGAGAGAGGGAGAGAGAGAGAGGTGGGGGAGGAGAGGAGAGGAGAGAGGAGAGATAGATAGATAGAGCGAGATAAAGAACGAGGGAATGAGAGAGAGAGAGAGGGGGGAAAGGGAGAGGGAGAGAAAGAGAGAGAGAGAGGCGGAGAGAGAGAGTGAGACAAAGACA
>OZ023206.1:68026736-68062417 GCA_963995525.1 Escarpia spicata | reverse complement strand
GAGAGAGAGAGAGAGAGAGAGAGAGAGAGAGACAGAGACAGAGACAGAGAGAGAATAATCACACCAGGAATATGTATTTTATAGAAATACTGCTAGGTGTGTATAATACACTGTTTACTGAACACCTACTTGGAATTTATACTCAGATGAGAGCTGAGTGAGCTTTTTGATCAATTCAGTATACCTGTATTGATTTGGAAAATATTTTTTTGGTCAAATGAATATTAAGCTAGACACAAAATAGATTTCAACACACATGATGATATTGTTTTGCTCTGTATGCATGGCATGGTACCAGGGCATTCCTGTTGGCCAACACAATTCAGATCCATGCTATTACTTTAAGTACAAGCAATGTAATTGAAAGATGGTGATTTCAGAGTAGACATGTTTTGGGTGGACACACTTTTGAAGTCTTGCTGGTCAGTATGTAGACTTAGTTAACCCACAACTACAAACCTTTGCATGTACCTGGTACATAGACAATGTGGCCCTCTATCAAGACAATGAGCTAACTGCAAATTAAATATCCTGCACTGCAGTAATTTATAGGCTAGGCCTAAATGTTTCGGAGTGAACATTTTGGATGGACTAAACTTGAGTGATTTGCTTCCGCCGGTCTATTTTCGTAAGCATTTCACTTAACACAACTTTTATATAACAGTTTGTTTGACCAAATGGGTGTTAAAGACTTAGCACATAGAAATCTTGAATTTGACTAGGTTTTCGTTAAAACGGCCAACACAATTTAGGTTGCACGATTTGTGCTCCCACCAATTAATATTTGCGTACCTTCTGTTCATAAATATTGTCCACCACATCAACTTCAACTAAAGCTCATCAAGACCGAACGTCACATCGTCATCATCGGAATCGTCATCAGCTGTCTTGAGAGAAGCTGCTTGACATTGCACATATAATTACACTATTTGCAAGCACTGATGTATATCCTCGCCAAGCTGTCCAAATGAACTGTTCCTGCTGGATGATGTTCAGCGGAAAGAGATGACGAGCGTGAATGACACTTGGGTATACCGACACCTGTCCGTACCGACAGTTTGCCTTGTTGAAGACGTTCAATTAAATGAAAAGTAAAACTAATTAACGACCATGCCACACCCAACATACCATACATGTTCAAACATTTCGACGTGCTTCTGTCTGACGATCATACTCTTGTTACAATCATTTAAAATGTCTTACTTTAATTTACTCTGAAAATCTCGTACGTCAGCCATGTTGAAAAACGACGCGCTTATTCACAAACAGCGTGTACCTCTCCGCAAGTGTTGTCCATTTTGAATAATTATGAAGTTTGGCAGTGGCGAAAATAAAAAGTATTATAACATAACCATGTACAATGACATTGACTAACACGGGATTTGAACCAGTTAACCATTACATTACTGTTGACAATTTCGCTTTATGACATTAAGTTGTCGTGTGGCATGTGTCAATATAATCGAATTTCAAAATAAATTGGACCTATAGCTTCGTATAAATTGAAAGACGTTTACTCCGATTCGATTAATTAGTTTCAAAGTAATTTTCCTTGGTTACTATGATTCAGGCTAACATATTACAATCGTCACAACGCCAGGATAGAGTGTTGTATTTTCACTTTCTTGTGGAGATGACAGCCAGAAATATATTTACTATTGCGAAAGTTATATTACTGTAGTAACATTATTGCGATAGTATCATGACCTAGGTCCTTGCGAATAACCAAAAGTAGTTCCGTACCGTAATTTATGGGTGACGCCATCGCGTGACCGTGGAAACGGTTGATTCAGAATCGCGAATCCGCAAATAACGTTGTTGTAATCGACGATTTTGATGTTAGGTCCATAAATACATTATATATAGGTACAATAAAAATCAATACTAAAAGTATGTTTACAAGCAATAATTGTATTGACATATAAAGGTGCCGTCGTCCAAGAATGTTTGGAGGGACAGTTCAGTTCAGTTAATCCCGATACCTTTCAGGTCATAGCGGAGACATGAGTGATGCAGTCGCAGCGAATGTTCTCCAGTCGGGGCGGTCTAACGCACGTCTCAGTAGCGTTTGGACGTCAAGATCGGTCCACTCCTGTATGTTGTCCATCCAGGTCTTCCTTTGCCTGCCTCTCCGACTGCTGCCCTCCAGAGTGCCCTGCATGATTGTCTTGGCAAGAGAGTCGTGGCGTGTGACATGGCCGTACCATTCAAGCTTTCTCTTCTTCACTGTTGGGAGGAGTGGCTCCTGTCGGCCTGCCAGGGCAGTGATCCGTATTCGGACAAAGTCATTGGTCTTGTGCTCGGCCCAATATATGTGCAGCAGGCGTCTGGAACCCTTGGCCTCAAACGCGTGTATCTTCTTCGTCATTGCAGCCGTCAGTGCCCAAATGTCGCAGCCGACAGATAGAGCAGGATGGAGACAACAAGGGCTCTGTAAAGTATGATTTTAGTTGGGAAGCTGATGTTAATGCTTCTCCACGTCTTACTGAGTTTGGTCATTGCGGCTGCCGCAAAGGCTATTCGGATCTGGATCTCTTTGTCCGACCGTCCATCTTTGGTGAGTGTGGAGTTGAGATATTTGAACGCATCCACTTCCTCCAGCTCCTGTCCGTTCATCGTGATGTCAGCAGTGATGTTTTCAGTGCTGCTGGCCATCACCTTGCTCTTTTTGTTGCTTATTTCCATCCTGTACGCGCCTGCTCTATCAACTAGTCTATTGGTGAGACCTTCGAGCTCGTTGTTGCTTCCTCCAAGAAGATGAATGAATGAATGAATGAACGTTTATCTATATATATCTATCTATATCGTTTGCAAATCGCAGGTTGCTGACAGATCTGCCTCCCACTGAGATGGTGGTGTTGAAGTTGTGGAGGGTTTCTCTCTTGATGTTCTCGAGGGAGATGTTTGGCGGACTCCGACTGTGGTCCTGAAGTACTCCCATACTTGGTTGTTGAGAAGGACAACACTGCTGGCGTTGTTATACAGTGCGCTGATGACTTGAGTGATGCCTTCTTCAAATTTGAAGCACCTTGGCATTTGCCACAGACGTTCGTGCCACACCCTTTCGAAAGCCTTCTTGAAGTCTATAGAGATGTGGAGTAGGTTTTTCTGGTGTTGCAGGTGCTTTTTGATCAGAATTCTGCAGTTGCAGATTTCTTCTATGGTACTTCGTTCGAGTCTGAATCCGGCCTGCTCTTCTGCTACTAGTTCTTCTGATTGCTTTTTCAACCGATTCAAAATTATGCGTAGCAGGATCTTGCTTGGGTGGCTAATGAGGCTAATGGTTCGGTAGTTTTGGCCTTCCGGAGATTTCCTTTCTTAGGTAATGGGATGATGTGTGACTGTATCCATTCTTTTGGCCACTGTTTGAAGTCCCAGATCTTCTGGCAAATGGCTGTCATTGCAGTAACCATTCCTTCGCCACCATGTTTGAGCAGCTCCGCTGGAATGTTGTCTGCTCCTGGTGATTTCCCTACTCATGTTTCTGGTTGTTCTCTCTCTGGGGACCCGGGCCCGAGGTTATAAAGCCGTACTCGGTGCTCAGTGCTCAGAATTTCATGCTCAAGCCTCGCTTTCACACCATGCTCATACTCACGGAGGTTATAAAACTTTCTGAGCACGCAATCGTTCCCAGACTTGAGCATGAAACTTCTAAATTCTGAGTATGCTACGGACCGTGCTCAACGCCGTACTCAAACAAACAAAGTCAAAGATGGCAGCTCACGTAGGAATTAGTCGAATTTGTTGTTCAAGTTCGATGTTTACGAGAAGACAGCAGCTCGATATCAACATTTGTCAAATCTAGCGGGAAACATTACGACATAATGTTACAACGTTTATGTTTTGGTGGCACCTTTTCGACGACGGGGACCATTCGTTTACGGCGACTGCTGGGCAATACAATTTCACGACGATCAACTGCCGAGCAGTTCATACGAAACGCTTCTCCAAAACAGTGTTGTTTACCTGGACGATTAATAAAATACCATGCCAGACATTAAGCCATATCAATACAACACACATGTGTACATTTAAAAATATAAAATAAATAATAAAATTACGAGGCGTTTACCAGTCGACACAACCTCGTTTTGCCATTGCCTGAAACTGTTATTAATATATAATTATTTTGTAGTGCCGTTTTTTCAATTGGGAATAATGGAGGAGTACTACCGCAACGATAGGTTTGGAGGTGGGGTGAGCTGCATTTCAGATCAGAGTACGTATGTCCCCGAATCTTCCGCACAGCTTATAAATAATGGCCGCTCTCATACGACTACTTCATCAAGACTACTATAATGCTGACGATGTTTATGACATTATGCCAAGAACATTAAATGTAAAATGAACAACGTGAGTGCTTTGTTGCAGATAATGTAAGTTGTATCACAAGTTCAAATGCCAACTCAATTCGATGTGTGTTTATGGTATTTATGTATTATAAACACGGTAACACCGACGCCGTCGAGCCCGAGGTCATCGTACTTACTTACTGTTACAATGATACAAATTTCAAAATATCATAAATAATACAGCAAGACTGACCAGTGGCAGTGCATGTTAGTCTGTTTTATGCTATTTTATCTTTTGAATTGTCTTGTGCCATGTCTGTTCCATCGTGCACAGCGAAGTAGTTTCCTTGCAACGTTACTCAGTCGATATTCCTGTGCGCAATTCACCATAAAATAAACACATTCACAACGGCGTAGGTCTTCGTCCATCACCGTTTTATAGTCGGAAGTCGATAGTGTTTATAAATAGGTGTAGGTTTGTTATCTTCGTCAACAAGAGAGCTCCGAAAGATCTCTTTCTTTTGCACTCGTACCCGAGACGGCGTACTCAGTTGAGCACGTACTCAATACGGCGTACTCATTTGAGCACGTACTCAAGAGCTTTTATAAGCACCGTGAGCATGGATTCTCCGGTGAGCGTGAGATCTCGAGTCTGAGCATGGAGTTGAGTATGAGCACCGAGTACGCTATAACCTCGGGCCCAGTTCTGTCTGAGGCACGCTGGTATCAGAGAGCTCCTGGCAGTACTCCGTCCAGCTCTTTAAGACTTCACCAGTCTCTGTCAGAAGTGCTCCCATGCTATCTTCAATGACTGATGTTTTGTTTTGCTGCGGGTTGGTCAGGTTCTTCAGTGTATTAAAGACTTGCTTGCTGTTACCCTGAGCCATTCCTTTCTCAATACTGGCACACGGCTCCTCAATCCACTGTTCTTTGGTAGTTTTAATTTCTTTCCGTATTGGCCTGTTGACCTGGCCATACTGTTCCTGTGACTCTGGGCTGTACTGTCTGGTCTTCTTCAATTCTCGTCTTTCGTCACAGAGGTCAAGGATGTTCTTTGTGACCCAGGGTTGGTTCCTCCTCTACTGTCGACCCATTATCTCCTCAGCTGTTTTGCTGACTGCTTCGTTGAAGTTGTTAGTGAGGACATTGATGTCATTGTCCAGGAGGTTAAGTGCCGCAGACTTCCCCCCTATCTGAGCTTAAAATACTGCAGCCACTTCGGGATCTTTCACCTTGTCGACATCAAACTTGACATGTGGCTGTACCGCGTGATATTTCTTTTTAAACTTGAGCTTCATTGTATGCATGACAAGGTCAAGATTGCTGCCTATGCCAGCTCCTTGGAATGTCTTGGTCTGTGTTTTGTTAATGCTCGACTTGAAGTGACGAGGTGTCAGAATGAAATTAATTTGAGTGTGAATCAGACCGCTTGGTGAGTGCCATGTTGTTCTGCGAGAGAGCTTGTGTGGGTATAGGGTCTTTGCCAGGGTCAGTCTGTCTGCAAACTCCAGGAGGCGGGGTCCCCTTTCGTTGGTTTTTCCTATAACAAATTTCCCAACTGTTCCAGACCAGTGTACGTGGGCGTCTGGGCCCACGTTAGCGTTCCTTGTACGATGGTGATGTCCTTCTTTGGGGTCTTGGTGATAACGCTTTCTGTGTCTTCATAGAAAGCCTCTACTTCCTCATCATCGTGGGCTGTTGTTGGTGCATAAACCTGGATGATGGAGATGTTCTTAGGTGTAGCTGAGACGCGGATGGAGATGATTCTGCTGGATATGGGGGTGCAGCTGATAATGCACCCTGTAAGTTCCTTCCGTACGATGAAGGCGACCCCATGCTGGTGCTTGGTTTGGTCTCCACCGTACCATATCTTGTGTCCGTCCTCTGTTGTTGTCTCGCCAAAGCCTACCCACCTCACATCGGAGAGTCCAATTATGTCCCAGTGATATCTCTTCAGTTCATGTTCCAATTCTTCTAGTTTACCGCAAGCGTGGAGTGTGCGGACATTCCAAGTACATTCCAAGCCGATGATGACTTTCTCAGATGGTGTTTTGAAGGTGGCTTTAGCACCAGTATATTTGGTGGGACACAGTGCGCGAAAAAATCACGGAATACACACGAATACCGCTATGTGGCGGCACTGTATCGAGGCGTTTTCCTGTAGCCTCGATTACCCAGGCGTCGTGAGGTTACAGCACTTTTTTGCCCTCACTACGGCCTAGAATATGAAGGTTCTGCCAATGTTACCGGAAGGGGGCTTTACCCCAGATTCGGGTAGAGACGAAGTTTGGTTTTCAGGCCAATTATGAAATAACAAATTAAATAAGGATACACTTTCATCAGCTAATACTCTACTATAACAACTATTCAACATTAAACTGATATTGAAACATGTCACACACAAAATAAAACAACATTAAACCTTTTTTTCGTAGCCTTTTAATCACATGCATATTCACTAGGTGGCAGCCCTCGTGGCTGTCAACATTATCGTATTGACGTTGTCTTGCTAATGTTCGAGCAGAAACAAAAGACTAAGTGTGAATAAGCATGATATAACTATCAAACAAGGACAAATTTAACTAAACAAAGTGCAATCGATGTCTAGCGCAACGATCAGACTGCTAACTAACTAATGTATGTAGTCTCCAAAGTACAACCAACACGTACTGATCTTGGTGGCTAAATCGGTAGCGTGTTGAGCTGCTATTTTCAGGGTCTTCGGTTCGAATCCCACAGAGTATACGCATTTTTTTTGGTGTTCATTTAGTTTAAGATTCATTTTATTTTGTATAATATTATTTTGGGCACTATTTCGTATTTTCATTTCGTTATCGAAAACATACATAATATATCAACATTCGGGGATAGACGTGCTAACTGGCAGTGAGCAGTCAAAAGGCGATTCTGTACGAGACTATCTTCTTGGCGAAGTCACGCAGCCAGGCGAGAGTCGGTTAAGCGAGACTAGTTTTCCTCGCGATACATGATGACGATTAAACTATCTCCCCCTACGTCATGTGTAACGTATTGTTATACTTTGCGAGCTTATATAACGTGTGTGCAATTACAGTCATTCATTCATCTGTTTATAAAAGTGAAAGGGAAGAATAAAGAACGAGCAACGAAGAACGCCTGATGGCGAGCAACATCTACGTGCCGACGCACATTGGTATTCCCAAACGATGTGACCAAACAAATCGCATGTACACCTCGCTATCCCCGCACCCTGTTGACTCGATTTGAAAACTGGTATCTCACCATGCTCTTTCGGCGGAAAACGGGGCTTAAATTCCCCCATTGCATTAAAAGACGTCAGTTTCTGGAGAATAGTTCAGTTTAGCGAAACGAATTACTTTTTTTTTTCTTTTCTATTTCACGAAAAGGAAGGCCATTTGCCTGGTATTGCAGGACGCGGGGTATCTCATAAAACGAGGGCCTGTCCCAAGAACCAAAGGGCAGACAACATTTCAGATATTGGCCGAATGGTTACAGATAACCTGCGTTTGTAAGCAGGAGTGAAGCGAAGGATGTATGTAGGTTTACATGTGCGAATGCATGGAGGCAGGCAAAGGAACAACAAAATAATAAGTAAGCAATTTCATTGAAGAATCAAATGAACGCCTCATAGAATAGGACGTACGACATGTTGTGTTGGCAACATGGAATAGACGCTGACACAATAATGCTTATGTCTACCCTCAAGCCAATAGCTTAGCAATACGAATACTATTTCACAATGTTACACAATCACGACTAGGGCTTATCGATGGACGTGAAATACACATTCTCTTCGACCCTTGTTATTTTCTACAAACAATGAGTATCTGCGAGCGCGTTGTGGTGTTTATGCTGTGTGTTTTCTAATATTTGTTAAACATTATTATCTTCCAAGGCATCCCGTTAGGTGACGGGCAGTTGTGCTAGTCGTAATAATCTAAACAACAAGTAGGCAAACTGTGAGTGGTTGTGGTTAGTGGGATAAGTGGTATTCACATCTGTCAGTATAGTTAGTAAGATGTGGCTGTGTTCCAACAAAACTAAATGGAACGATAACAGCACACCTCATAAACACCTCTTTCTCTAATTTATATGTATTCCTACATAAATACATCACTCTAAAGGTTCGGGTCGGCCAAAAGATACGACCGTTTACAGGCAATTACAGACATACAGTCATATATACATTACATGTCGCTTCAGGTTTCTAATTCGGGTCAAGTTGACACTTTTTGTAATAATATATAATTTTGATCAATATTATGCCACATCCTTTTCGAGTAATTGTTTTTCTAATGAGAGTTTGCGAAATAAACATCCGGCCATACTTCGTGGCGTATATAAACACATGTCCAGAGAGTGTGTGAGAGAGATAGACACAACTTCTGTACCGACCAATATAAGAAGATCACAGGATGACAAGATCAATTCTGCTTTTCTGTCTGTTGCCAGCATTCGTGTACGCCGCTGACGCAGGGAACACGTTGCCGCGAGATCCGATGTGTTCGTGCACCGTGAATGTGCCGGACAGAGGATGTTGCCAATCCTGCGCTTCTTACGGCTCTGACGGCAGCAGTGCGATTCTGGCTTTGCAGCACCAGATGGAAGATTTGCGACGGGAACTAACGATAAAGAAAACAGGTTTGACCATTCGCTGGCATTTAAGAATTATCATAATGATTATCACGATGATATCTGACCAATTACTTACGCTACGGACGTCGTATTTTATAGTGTAGACATTCTTGATATAATAAATTATGCATTGAATGTAAGCATGTATCGCGATCCTGAATTAAACAAAGATGTGACTGTTTATGAGTAAATGTTATATAAGAAATCAAGGTGCTGAGCAGTTTTTTGTGGGGTGACATGTTACGCTTGATGTTTTAGCGCAAGTGAAACAATGTTCAATAAGTTCCATGAATGACGACAGAGAAAACGGTATCATAATGGTAAGCCACCTGAGTAGTACCCACCTTAATTGATTAGTTGCGTTGATTCTTCTTAATCTTGCAAAATGGATACATTCATGCAATATCGCTGTCTTTGCGCGAGGGATGGCACACTTATACATGAACTGGTCAGAAGGAAGGAACAAGTGTATTGCAGTGTCCATGTTGAAGATCGTGTGTGTGTGTGTGTGTGTGTGTGTGTGTGTGTGTGTGTGTGTGTGCGTGCGTGCGTGTGTGTGTGTGTATGTGTGTGTGTGTGTGTGTGTGTGTGTGTGTGCGTGCGTGCGTGTGTGTGTGTGTGTGTGTGTGTGTGTGTGTGTGTGTGTGTGTGTGTGTGTGTGTGTGTGTGTGTGTGTGTGTGTGTGTGTGTGTGTGTGTGTGTGTGTGTGTGTGTGTGTGTGTGTGTGTGTGTGTGTGTGTGTGTGTGTGTGTGTGTGTGTGTGTGTGTGTGTGTGTCTATGTCTTTGTGCATAGTAAGCAGTCCTCCTCCATTTCTCCATATTATATTATACTAAACGCTAAATATATAGAATTATCAGGTCTGACCATGTAGTGAGTGGTGATGAAGGTGACCCTGTCGATCGTGATGATGATCAATTGGAGGAGGAGGATGTTGTCATTATGATTGTTGACGATTTCATGTGTATAAGCCTTGACCATGGCTTGTGGAGGTCTCACATGCTCCAAGTGCCCTATTCTAGTTCACTAGATATTTATGAACTTTAAAAAAATCGGCAATCAATGAAAGGTAAACATAGTTATGCAATGCGTTTTTGTATTACATATTTCCTATGTTAATATTCGTAGTTACAACATGATGTGATCATTTAGTAATAATTACTTCGTATTATAGCTATATACCATATGTTTTCTACAGTCAATACTCACGTTGTTTTCATTATTGGGGGAGGGCAATGTTTATACATTTTCATTTCACTACGTTTAGCGTTAGTCGTCTTACATTTTAATTTTTGGGACAGTGCGTAGTATATAGTATTTCCCCAACGATTAATGTTTACACAATAATCATATTGTGTTTTGTTCAATATTCTTACGATATTCTCATTCAACGTTCAAGTTGTAGCAATGAATTACAATGCTGTAATTCATTTTCTCACATTTTGTGCTGATGCAATAAGTACGTTGTGGTATACATGCATGTGAAATATTCGTAATATTCTCTTTTACAAATTATATTTGTATTATGCTCAGGGCATAGCTTGTACAGCTCTTTCATAACGACTTATATGACTATGTATGTTTATATGATGATTCCTGTAAACATAGAGCACTATTGTTTATCCAATTTTCCAAAATGGTAGATAACAATTATTTCTTAGCGCAATATGGTGGTCTAGAGAAAAAATCTCTATCCCATATTAAAAACGGTTTAAATGAATGAAGATGGGTATATTGAACCATTTCAACATTCACCATACTTTTATGATGATAATTTAATAAACCATTCAACGAACAAGCAAAGTAAATTTATCGTGCTAAGCCTAAACTGTCGTAGTTTAAATGCGAAATTAAATCAAAGCTAGAGACATTCAGAAGTAGTGGCTGTGAGACTAGTGCTTTACGTTTACAGGAAACATGGCTCGATGACGAAGCTGACACTTCGTTATTTCAAATAGATGGATATGCCAAGACAAATATGTAGATATCCATGTTAATACAGACGCCTGGGAAGGTCAATTTATTGAAAGAACATGCTGTGCCATGAAGAGAAAAATAATTCTTGGAAATATATATAACCCATCTAAAGATATAATTGAAAACTACCAAATATTCACAGACGAATGTGCATCAAATTTACTTGATTTATAAAAATCCAAAGGTAAAATAATAATTGCAGGAGATTACAATATTAATTTGCTTAAAATAACGAAAAACCCATAATATGTGAATATTTTGATACAGTAGTTTTACATGGTTTCTTCCCTAAAATTAGTTTGCCAACACGACTTTCAGAATATCATGGAACATTTATTGATAATTGTCTATGCAATTTGTCAAACGGATTCTTCAAACCTTCAGCTGGTATTTTAGTGAGCAATATGTATGATCACTTTCCGTACTTTCTAAGTTTGGACTATGTCGAAACCAATAATGCGATACAAGGTTTATACGAATATAACAACAAAATCCTGACACATGCAATAAATGTTAAATTTAAATAATAAACTCAAATATTTATGATAAACTTAACACAGATACTCATGCGGATCCCAATGAAAACTACAATATCTTCGATGAAATCGTTACTGCAGCTATGGATAAATTTCTAACTAATAAAGTAATTAAATTTAACAAATATAAACATAAGAAAACTCCTTTGATTACCAAGGGCATTATTATGTTGATAAAGTTTAGAAACAAATTGTATTCGAGAATGAAACAGACTCCCGTAAATACAAAAGCAATATTATAAACACAAAACTAACTTATATACTTATAATAAAATTGTTAAACGTAATATTAGATTAGCTAAGCAAATGCATTATCAATTCACTTTTTAAAAGCATAAACATGGTGTTAAAAAGACGTGATGTTTAATTAAATAAATTATTCAGAAAAGTCAAAATAAAGACCAATTTCCAGATTTGTTCAGAGTCGATGGGGATATGATGCATTATTGCAAACAGATTTAACACGTTTTTACTAGTGCTGGTCCTACTCTGGCCTCTAAAACAACTTAAACAGGAGGCAAATCATACAAAGATTCCCTTGAAAAACCCGATATTTCACACCTTCAGCTTTAACCCAGTTGACATGGAAACTACTGTTAGTACAATTGATCGTTTACCTCCAAAATCGAGTTGTGGAAAAGACGGTATATCAATACAATTACTAAAATTTATTTAAAAAAATGATATTAGCAATGCAGTCACTCTAATTATTAATTAATCAATAATAACTGGTATATTTCCAGACAAATACAAAATGGCAAACGTCATACCACTTTTAAAAAGGGTGATATTTCTGACTTTTACAATTATTGTTCAATTTCTATCCTGCTAGCGATTAAAAAAATTGAAAGAATTATGTTTGATCAAACCCACGACTACTTCCGTTCCAAAGCGTTATACTACAATAGCCAATATGGGTTTAGAAAGATAAAATATTCTACCGATCTTGCTACACTCGAAATTATAGAAAGAATTACACAAGAACTTGATAAATTGGCTACTCCAATACATATATACCTTGATTTATCAAAAGCTCTTGGCACAATTGTTCATAATATATTGGTACAGAAGTTAAAGTACTACGGATTAAATGACAAGGCTCTGGATCTTTGAAGAGTTATTTCCAAAATCGTAAGCAGTGCATAGAAATTGAAAATGTTAAGTCTAAGGAAATAGTCATCAACATTGGTGTCCCTCAAGGTTCAATTTTAGGGCCACTCTTATTTATTATATATATAAATGACATAGCACTTTCTAGTGACTTTTTCAAATTAACGTATGCTGACGACACCACCCTTACTAATACACTAAATGCTTTTAATGAGTCAACTAACAAAGATTTGCAATTGGTTGAAAGCAAATAAACTGTCATTGTGACATAATAGACTAAATTCTTAATTTTTATATACCTCGAAAGAATGTATAAATGATTTCATTTTTTTAGGCATCACATTAAATAACCTTTTAACTGACAGAGTCATATAAACAAAATAGCAAATAAATATATAAAACAATAGGAATATTAAATAAACTTAAACACTTTTTACCATTTAATTCATTATATATTATGTACAATGCTCTTATTCTCCCTCATGCTAATTATGGCTTACTTTTATGGGGTCATCAGGCACATCGAATTTTCAAATTATAGAAAAAAGCAATACGAATAATATTCTTAAGTAAATATAACGCTCACACAAATCCTATTTATTAAACACTTCAGTTGTTAAAATTCGATGACATTCATAAAATCCAACAATTAAAATTTTACTACAACTATTAATTCACAATCTTTTACCCTACTACTGCAATGTTATTCCCAACACAAATGTATGATATTCATCAGCATTATACACGTGAACAAATAATCTGAATATGTTCAGAGTGAAACATGAATTTGCCAAAAAAAATGCATTAGACACAACACAGTAGAGACAGTTAACAATACATCAAGTAGTATCATTAACAAAATTGTCACTCACTCACACTCAAAATTGTGTATATTTCCACATACACAAAAACTTTTTTATTTTAAATTATAAATCCAGTTGTATTCATAATTGCTTTATTTGTAATTCATAATACGTATTGAAATGTATATCTAAGTATTCACATGTACCTCAACGTGTACACGAGTACATATAATCAGTCCTTGTATTATGTATGTATGTTGATACATTGAGTAATCATCAGCTATGAAAACAAGGCATATGCTATCCTGATTTGTGTCATGTAAATTTGGTTCTGGTTTATTTGGGTGGCTCATATGCTAGAGGTATTATATATCTTAATGGGAGTATCCCGCCCTTAGATATTACTTACGTTATTCATTGTACATGTATCATATCTGTAGATCAAATAAATTGCTTCTGAGTTCTGAATGTAACATATAAATGGCAGGGCTGTGATTTCGTCAAAAAACAAGGAAACACGGTGCTTCGGGTCGCGTGGAATGGCGACTTTCGACTGATACATAGAGGTTCTACTGGGCGTTCCTGTCGTCGTCTGTACTTCACCATAAACGGAAAAGAGTGTAACCAACCGAAGACCATCGACACCCAGACTGTCAGCAGCACAAAAGGCGTCGAAATGCTTACTCCTTACTACGGTATGAAAAACATAAACATTATATATGTATATATATATATATATATATACATGAAATATCATTAACATAATAAAAAATAATGTGCGTCTTCGTGCATTAATATACACTACCAACTGATACATTGGTTTTTTTTAATGCGTTATGTAATTTTGATTAATTTTGAGTGGGTTAACTCTAAATTCGTCGAGAAATGGGAAACGTGGTCTCTATGTACACCACGAGGTTATTTACACATTCGCAAATTACTGGACAAAACGAAATAGCGACACATTCAATGACTACATCGACTACACATACAAATTAAATTATGTATTGTACACACTCACACACACACACACACACACATATATATATATATATTTTGTGTACATATATATATATATATATATATATATATATATATATATATATAGATAGATAGATAGATATATAGATAGATAGATAGATAGATAGATAGATAGATAGATAGATAGATAGATAGATAGATAGATAGATAGATAGATAGATAGATAGATAGATAGATAGATAGATAGATAGATAGATGGATAGATAAACATAGTTTTTCAATAATTTTATGTATATATATGTGATAATTTGGTAGTTCATAGGAGACAGTCCTGCTACCAAGATATATGACATTTTAGAAAACACCCAATATAAGCTCCATAACGCGTTCGCATAATGTTTAAGCGTCCTCCCAACCTATTACCAGAAACAACCACGTCAAGCATGTGGTTCAATACGCGTTGTATGTTCAAATGTTGAAACGCCGCCGTAAGACGTAACATACGACTATAAACCTATAAACAACAAACGGACCGCATATATTGCCCTTGTGCGCGCTGCTTTAGAGTACGGAGTCATAGTGTGGGACCCATACCATCAGGGGGACATAGATAAACTAGAACGTATACAACACCGTGCTGCTCGCTTCATTACCGGCGACTACCACTCCAGACATGAAGGATCAATGACAAACATATTAATAGACCTAAAACTCAATACCCTACAAAGCAGACGTCGGGATCTACGACTCAAATACATCTATCCCAGCCATCCCCGCAGAAACATACTTTCGGCCCCAAAAAATAAATAAAAGACGCATCCAACCCAAACATTTTCCAGATCACGTATCCTCAAACTTTGTACAACACCTAACAACCAATAACACCAGGTGCTATATAGTACCTGCATCCCACACCGACCAATTCAAAAACTCATACTTTGTAAAGACAATAGTAGACTGGAATAAACTAAACGAGTCGCAGGTCCAGGCTGAGACCATAAACGATTTCAGTCTCCTATCCTGCGGCTCAAACACTCAATAACACCATAAGCACCCACCCCGTCGTAAACCATAGCCAACGGTGGCTCCATACGACGTAAATAATTAGAATTAGAACGCGGAGAAAATGCATTTCGCGCTAGTCAAACGAGTATGACCAGAGGCGGATCCAGAGAAGGTAGTCTAGGGGCCGTTGCAACTTCGTATTCGGTGATCTGAGCGGGACTTTTAGCACGACTCCGCTGTCTCCCGATGTCGCATCATTCATTACAATGGAAGACGGCGGGCTGGGGGAGGGGTGAGGTTCTGTTGAAAACTGTTTCGCCGCCGCGCCGCCGTATCTTCAGCTCTTCTTCAGCTTCCCCGTTGTCCCGGCTGGCTCCACTGTGGCATCAGAACTCGGGGGAAGGGGATCTAAGTGTCACGGTCTAGGTCTAGTGGGCACGGTAACCGGGGCCCATTCAAAAAGGTATGTGGGCACGCCAAATTAAAAAAAGTCTAGTGAGGCATGTGCCCCCAACCCCTCCCCCCTGGTCCGCCTATGATGACATGCATATGTATACTTCAGGGTGTAAAATGATTATGATTATGTACACATTCGGTTTCAGTGGAGGGATACTGTCTAGGTGTGGCGGCAGGTAACGTGCATGTCGATTGGAACATTGGTGATTGTGTCCTCCAAAGCATCTTCCAAGTTGGCGACAGTTACACGGGATGGACATCGACAGCACGTATCATAATCGAGGAGGTCAACGTGGAAGACGCTATCAACGTTATTATTTAGACGGCGAATACTGGTGTTTCACCATTTGTGCTTTTTCGTTTTGTTGACGTGCTTTGGAAATAAAACAATGAGCTCTGTGAACCATGATGTTTCTGTAATTAAAAAAACCCATTGAAGTGTGTGTTTGTGTGTTTGCGTGTTTGTTTGTGTGTGTGTGCGTGAGTGCGTGCGTGTGGTGTGTGCGTTTGTGTGTGTATGTGTGTTTATATGTATGTTTGTGTGTGTTTGTATTTGTGTGTGTGTGTGTGTTCGCGTGTGCCTGTGCAAGTGTATGTTCGCGTTTTTTTCTGTATGTGCGTAATATCCCAAACCACAAGACAAATGATTGAAGGTGCATGATATGATGGAGCGAGCTAAGCTTCTGTTTCATTCAAGCAACCAATTCATATGTTCAAACGGTGAACATAAACATTTATTTCCATGAACAGTGTACACTTTACATCTCAACTTTACGCGGCACTAATAACATACGGAATACGCGATCGAGTGGGTCTTCTGTCATACTCTTCATGTTGCTTATGCTGCGTGTCTTTTCTCGACGTACCCTGTACATCGACTAGGACATATATACGAGTAAACAAAATGTGTTTGTAACAATATTGAAAGAAAAAACGCAGAATAATATGATGGCGAATTTAACATGATGTGGATTTATCAAAATGTTTAAAACATTCTACCGAGTTAATCATGTTCATAATAGTGGAAGAGTGCTACTTAGACAACATGCTTAAACAACTCAAAGCCTCTTAATTGAAATTTATCAACATTGTGCATCAGTGTGCTGCTGACTGACCAAGATATCTAACGACATAAGAGCGGCCATAAATATAATGCTTTGTGGACGCGCCCATATCCATGTCAAGCTGACGTATCATGAAAAGGAGGTCAATGCGTTAAGCAATTAGTGTCACAACGTATTTCACACACACAAGCAGATGCAAACTAAAACTAGCCGGCTGACAAAGGAAGCAGAGAAAACAGGTCTGAAAATAAATAATAAATATACAAAAACAAACCTCTTGATGGTGAACAACACACAACAAGCAAACGTACAGATCAAGGGAACTGATATAGAAGAGGACGACAAATTTACCTACCTCGGCAGTGTAGAGACAGACAAAGGAGGAACAGGCGAGTATGTCAAATGCAGGATTGCAAAGGCCAGACTTGCATTCATCACCTTATGGACAGTGTGGAATACAGCCATCCCTTTCAACAAGAAAAAAAATTCGAATATTCAACTCAAACGTGAAAAGTGTACTGATCTACTGGTCAGAGACATGGAGAGTCACAAAACTACAACCAAACAACTACAAACATTTATTATCAAATGCCTTAGAAACATACTTAAAATCAAATGGCAAAATAAAGTCACAAACACGGAGCTGATGAACAGGACAGACAAAATAAACATCAAAACAGAAATTCAAAAAACTAAATGGATATGGATAGGACATACACTCCCAAAAAATGCAACAACAGTTAAAAAACAAGCCCTCGATTGGAATCCACAAAAACCACAACCGAGGAATTAAAGAAGTTTGGTACCACCTGGAATGAACAAAGAAGTCTGCTAACAGCATGGTGTGATGGGGAACCTTCGTTTCGGCTCTATACTCTTACCAGAGCCAAGAGGATTAAGTGAGTGCGTATGTCAGTGTGCTGCTGACTGACCTAAGTGAGTGCTTATGTCAGTGTGCTGCTGACTGACCTAAGTGAGTGCGTATGTCAGTGTGCTGCTGACTGACCTAAGTGAGTGCGTATGTCAGTGTGCTGCTGACGGACCTAAGTGAGTGCGCATGTCAGTGTGCTGCTGACTGACCTAAGTGAGTGCGTATGTCAGTGTGCTGCTGACTGACCTAAGTGAGTGCGTATGTCAGTGTGCTGCTGACTGACCTAAGTGAGTGCGTATGTCAGTGTGCTGCTGACGGACCTAAGTGAGTGCGTATGTCAGTGTGCTGCTGACGGACCTAAGTGAGTGCGTATGTCAGTGTGCTGCTGACTGACCTAAGTGAGTGCGTATGTCAGTGTGCTGCTGACGGACCTAAGTGAGTGCGTATGTCAGTGTGCTGCTGACTGACCTAAGTGAGTGCGTATGTCAGGGTGCTGCTGACGGACAAGACAGCGGTCCAATCATTTCGAACGTTAATGGGAGTTATGTTTTCTGCGTTGTGAAAATGAACGATATTCATGATATGTTCAGGCATGTATATGTCACTATCGCGTTGCTTGGACGTGTCAGTAACAAGTCAGACTACACAACATTTTCGATACTGTATGATTCTTTAAAAACTCTAATGACATAAGAGCGGCCATAAATATATATATGCTTTGTGGACGTGCCCATATCCATGTCAAGCTGCAGTATCATGAGAAAGAGCTCGAAGCAATTAGTGTCACAACGTATTTATAAACCTAACAGGCAATACACCTTTTTATATAATACATCAAAACTACGAGTATTCACGCTAACCTAACAGGTGTAACCTCTTGTCCGTTACTGATCGGCGGTTGTGCCGTGTTGTGTGCTCAGTATAATGTCTCAGAGCACTCCACTGCTCTGCACAAAAAGGCGACAGAACAAAAACGTTCAAACTGAATGCATAGAACTGTTTTGGTTGGCGTTCATGAAAAGCATTTACACTAGGGTGAAGTTACTTACCATACTGAGACGATCTAATGACGGGACACTGAAGTACATATGTATATATTATTTATACCACAAAATGAAACAACTCGAAGCGTCTTGAAAACAGTTCAAATTGTACACTAGGCTGCTGCTGTTCACACTGCCATCTAGCAAATTAGAACAAATAGACCGCCCATTTGACTAATATTGCTTGCCAGCCATTTGGAAAGTTAATTGGAGTTTTACTTTCTTTGTTGTGAATAAAACCGGTATTTAATTAATACTTATACAGCGCAACTTCCATAAAATGCTCAAACCGCTGTACCATGGGCATCGTATCGACCCGGACTCGACATTAACGCTGGGTGGCCCGGAGGGCCTACCCAGCATACCCGGCATCTACCTTGCTTTCTACCCGGCATCCGTCCACGATCAAAGCTCGGGGCCGCATAATCGTCGAAAGCAACCATCATGTGTCTGTCTTCAGATGGACGTTATTTAACCCATATGCAACTGTAAACACCATTTCCCTAACTTATTTTGATATTGATCGGTTTTAGATTCTATAGCTAATTCCTACCCATATTTTTCTATTTCAAAAACGTTCATTCAGGCACAGCGCTTTTTTGATTTGCTCCAACGCACGCTAATACAGTAATTTATTGTGTGGCTGTGGAGTCGTGAATTGTACGTAGCCAAAATAACAATCTAGATGTTGTCTCGCGTCACCTCAAAAGATATACGCCAACTACTGCACTCCACAATTTATGAATAACTGCAGCAACTGTTACTAGAGCATAGTTTGAATGTGTCTCATAACTAGAACGAGGACTACAATGATATATATATCCAGCATAAGATAAAAACTACTACTGGAAATATATGGGTCTACTTGCATTTAAGGATAGAAAACAAATTTTGAAATGTTTCATTCAGAAACAAATTTCATCAACTTCCACTTATTAGTTTCTACACAAAACGTCAAATGAAAAATGGTGAATTGTAATGAAATAAACTAGTTGCAATGTCTCACCTAATAATCAACACAATATAATTTTATATTGTTTACAACGCAATGCAATGTTATGCATAATGCTATGATTTCTTTAGAAACGAGTGCTTAAACACACACGCACACACGCACACACGCACACACGCACACACGCACACACGCACACACGCACACACGCACACACGCACACACGCACACACGCACACACGCACACACGCACACACACGCACACCCACAAACACACACACACACACACACACACACACACACACACACACACACACACACACACACACACACACACACACGCACACATATATATAATATATATATACACATACATAGGCGATATCGATATTTCATGCCTGTACACGATATATAAGGTATCCCAATTCGCGAAGGCCATATGCTTGCTTACGTCATTGGCACCCGCGTTAGTTGACGACGCTACGAAAAAACAGCGTCGGTTGTTTTTTTCGACAGATCGAGTTTGTAAAAATAACGCATTTCTTTTTCGTTAAATTCTGATCGGATTTTTTTGTGGTGACTGGGCCGGCGCCAGCGACAATAACAATGACGACGACGCCACTGACGAGATGCCCATGAAGGCAAAGAGGTCTAGCCCGCCCACCGCACTCATCAATCGGCTGCACGTGCACCTTGCTCAGCTCCCCGTCCTCGGGTTCAACTCGGGGAAGTATGATATGAATATCGTCAAAAAGTACCTCGCACCACTCCTCCTGTGCGATCGGGGTGCCGGTGAATCCGTTCCAACCGTCGAGGCCGCTCCAGCCGTCGATCCCGCCGGTGCTGCTTTTGCTGCTGCTGCGGCCGCCACCAATGAGATCGAACGTCACGTATCGTTCTCGTTCGACATCAAGAGAAACAATAACTTTATGTGCCTGTCGACGCCTACACCCAAGTTCCTGGACATCACGAATTATCTCGCATCCAGCGTCAGTTACAACAACTACTTAAACGCTTGCGGATGTGCGCTGATGAAGGGCAGTGTTCCTTACGAGTATATCGGCGACCTGCGGAAACTAGATGACCGCGAGATTCCTCCGAAAGAGACTTTCTACAGCCGCCTGAAAGGGGAGGGTATATCCGACGACGCCTGCTAGCGATGCCGGGCTGTGTGGCACGACTAAGGCACGGTGAGGCTACGGGATATTCTAGTCTGGTATAACAACCGAGACGTGGTCACGTTCCTGGAGGCCATCGACAAGCAGTTCGCCTTCTACCGACACCGACGTATCGATATGGTCAAGGAGGGTATCGCTGCTTTATCCATTCAACGATCTGCCGACGACCACCCACGAAACGCTCGTGATGACCTAGCTGGTCGGTGGCCCTCCGATTATGTTTTCACGGCATCACGAGGCGGACGTCACCAAGCTACGGCGATTAAGCGTAGGACGTCGCCCACACGTTCCGGAAAGGGTGCACCGGTACGGTCGCATGGCCACAGAATGGTTGTCATGGGAAACCTCCCGAACGGGAGCGGTCATACGCCACCAACTCAACGGCCCGGAGAAAAGAGTAGGCAAACATCGTGTCGACGGGTGGTGTCACGAAACGAGAACGGCGTACCAGATCCGCGGATGCTTCTTCCACGTTTGTCCGTGCACGGAGAAGGAGGTGAAAAGCGTCATCGGTATGCCCATGACCGAGCTCTTCGCCGAGACGAGCGCCACCATGGCTTACCTTCGCCGCTTCGTTACGGTAGTCGAGATGTGATAGTGTGAACAGCGGGCAGCGAAGAAAGAACCGGCGGTGATGGCGTATCTCGAGGCCGCCTATCCCCGACGACGCGGCCTCCTTGCGCGCGGTCGACTAATGCAGGTGGAGGTCTTCGAAACCGTACGCAACGGCATCCTATTCAGCCTGATCGAATGCGCCACCAGCGAGCCGGACGACCTGCGCTATCGATTCAGCGAGATGCAGCCCGTATTTAAGAATGCTTACATGACACGCGACGATCTCAGCCCGTTGGTGCCGAAGACCATGATCTGATGAGCCGTCCTCAACGCATGCTCGTGGGGTGTTTCTTCGGCAGTATATCCTCCTCGCCACGCCGCTGCTGCGATGATATCTGGAGCACGGTCTCGTCGTCGATCGCATGTACCAGATCCCGAGTACGATCCGAAGCCGTGCTTCCTTCGGTTCAGCGAGTAGGTGTCTTCTGCCTGGTACTTGTTCAGCACGATGGGGTTGTGCAAGCGCCAGAACGACGTCAACAAAGACACCTTACTCGCCGGGCTGTGCGGCCGGAACCGGGATTTCAAGAGAAGGACTCGAGTGTGTTGACGTACAACCAGGAGCGAGCCGCGCTCACGTACTTCAAAAGCCAAGCATCGTGTGCTCGACAACGGGGTCAGCACTGCCCCTCTTCTCGTATATTAGGACACGAGCGAGCAGTGCTCCCCGGCTTGCTGTTGAACTTGGAATAAGCTAATATTTGTGTAGATACGTCTAAATTAAATATTGGTTTTTTCGTTTCTCCTTGGAACTTCTCGCGAAGTCAATGATCCAAATGTATGTTAGCATTTTTCTATTCGTTTTGCTCTTATGCTTTTCTGCACAGAATGATATGATGTCTATCCATACTCACTCACTTACTTTGTATAATTATATCACGAAATGTGGAAGTTAGTGGAAATATATTGTTCATGTGTATCTATCACACATATTGCATATTGTATATCAACTTAACTACGCCAATTGCATAAAACGTATCGTTCATATCATGCAAAACTGTAAATCAAATGACCTTTGATTAACTATTTCTGTCGTATTTAGGAGGTATACAAAATAACAGTTTAAGTGACATGTTAGATATAAATGATACTGAGATTAATGAACTACAAATAATACGTCGCTCGTCTTATTATGATTTTAATCAGTTTAATGATTTCGCCAAGAAAAACAAAGACCGTTTTAGTATATTAAGCACAAATATACAATCCTTAACTAAATTTAGTGAATTAGAGGCATTTGTAGAAGAACTAGATCGTATACATTTAAAATTTAATGTAATATGTTCACAAAAGTCATGGAGAGCGGAAGGCGATGATTTCTCTCAATTTGTGTTGCATGGTTATAATGCTATCGCCCAAGATAAAAGTTGTAGCAGTAAAGGAAGTTTAGTAATATATGTATTGATAATAACTATAAATCAGAAGTAATTATGAACCTTAATATATATGAGCACTGGGAAGGATTGATTATTACAGTAAATGGTGGTGATTTGTCAAAAACATTAACCATTGGGAACGTATATAGACCACCAAGAATACAAAGTCAAGAGATAAATGCTTTTATAAATGAATTTTCATCAGCTGTAGCATCACTAGAAAACAATAATTATTAACTAATTATTGCAGGAGATTTTAATATAAACTTACTCAAAATAAATGAAAATGATATTAATAGTAATTTTGTTGGTACCGTAACATCACACAGTCTTTACCCCCAAATAACTCTTCCCACTAGATTTCAAGAACATACGGAACCCTGATAGACAAATTTTTCTGTAAACTTGGTCAAGTTGTATTTGAAAGTACGACAGGGATATTAATTAAACGATTCTCTGATCCTCAACCATACTTCATGATCTTAGACACCACCAAAAAGACAGAACCTCCTCCTAAATATATAAAAAAATAAATATATTTAACACAGAGGCAATGCAGAACGTTAGACATGAAATTAAATCAGATGAAATTTACAATAAAACTTGATAAAACCCCAAATGCTGATCCAAATTTAAATTATGATATAATATATAAAGAGATTCTACGGTCTAAAACTAAACACATGTCAAACAAATTTGTAAAATTTGATAAATATAAGCATAACAAATCTGCATGAATTACTCAGGGTTTGCTCAAGTCAGTTAAGTACCGAGATAAACTTTATAAACAATTAAAATTAACTAACCCAAATTCACCAAACTATGAAACAATTACCATTAACCTCAAAATGTATAACGGAATATTAAGGAAAAGCATTAGTGCAGTAAAATAAATTTATTTTAAATAATGTTTTAAGCGGTACAAAAACGATATAAGAAATATTTGGGAAACCATAAATTATTTACTGTCTAAAAAAACTAAAAAACTAAAAAATCTCCAACATTTGTTATAGAAAATGATGTAAGATTAACAGATAACAAAAGTATTGCTAATCAATTTAATACTTTTTCACAAATATAGCTCAGACTATTGCAAATGATATTAACTATTATGGCAATAAAAACTTAAATTATTATTTAAATAAACACATAGATACGATATTTAGATTTCATAACATTGATGAAGAAATAGTAAAGAAAACGATACAAAGTCTTCCTTCAAAAAACAGTTGTGGATTTGATGATATTTCTTCAAAATTAATAAAAATAATTGAGCCTGCAATAATTAAATCATTAACTGTATTAATAAATTAAGTGTTAAACACAGGAATTTTTCGTCAAAACACAGTAATTTTTCCTCAAAATTGCCAAAGTAATTCCTATATTTAAGAAAGATGATCCAACATTATTCAAAAATTATAGGCCCATTTCTCTACTTCCAACGATTGCTAAAGTAATGGATTTAGTAGATTTAATATTTTTTTACTCAGTTATAGGCATATTGTAATGATACCAATCTGCTTTTTGACAATCGGTACGGTTTTAGACCTAAACATTCAACTGAATGTGCTACATTACAATTATTATATAGAATTATAACGCGAATGGATAAAAATGACGTTCCTCGATCTTTCTAAAGCTTTTGAAACTATTGACCACACCATTTTATTAAATAAATTGCACTATTATGGCATTGACGATGCAGCTCTACTTCTGTTCAAAAAATAGTTAAACAATCGGAAACAGTATGATGAAATTGAAAAATATAATCTGAAATTATTCCAGTAGCAGTTGGTTTCCCACAAGGTTCAATCCTTGGGCCATTGTTATTTATTATATATATATAAATGACTTCACATAAGCTACTAACATATTTAAGTTTATAATGTATGCAGATGACACCACGTTATTTACTACTACAACATATTTAAGTAATAATATACAATATAAGACAATTGAATCTTTAATAAACAGTGAACTCTCTGAAGTTTGTTCCGTGGCTAAGTATAAATAAACTATCACTAAATAAAACTAAATCTAAACATATGATTTTCCATGCCCCCAATAAAGGTATACAACCCCTTACACTAAAAGTAGATAATACATATATTGAAAAAGTGGATGAATTAAATTTCCTAGGGTTAACCCTGGATTCAAATTTAAATTGGATAAGACATACAGAAAAAATGTTTAATAAATGTACAAAAATGATTGGCATATTAAATAGGCTGAAACAAGTATTACCTTTAGAACTAAAAAAAATGCTATATCAATCGTTAATGTTATCGCTTATAAACTATTGTATTATGGCATGGGGATACAAAGGAAACAGATTGATGAAAATTCTGAAGAAAGCTGTTGGTATAATAACGTCAAGTGGATACAATTCTCACACAGAGCCACTTTTTAAACAACTTAATTTCTTAAAAATAGAAGATCACTTAAAATTACAAGTATTAACATTTTATTTTAAATACGCTAACAAAAAAATCTACCTGTTTACTTATTAAACTGGCAGATTACATCAAATGTTAATATACACCATCATGACACTCGGAAATCTAAAAATATACATACTGCCAGAACTAAACATGAATTTACAAAACAATGTCTTAAATATAACTTGCCATACATTATAAACGACACTCCTGAAATAGTGAAAGAAAAGATATACACTCATAGCCTGCGACGCTTTGCAATTTACACTAAAAATGTTATCCTAAAAAAATACAAAGATACATGTACACTTTTAAATTGTTATTCATGTAACCAAAATCAGTAATGTAATTTGTTAATAAATGGACGAACATTTTAGTAAACAAGTACATACACAGTTTTGATTATATCAATCGCTATAAAGAACAATTACTGCCACATATAATTCACACTTAAATTGTATAATTTAGATGGACACATAACTTGAAAGGCCATCATATATTTAAACAACAAATATTTGTCATAACTGCGGTGGCTCCTATGTCTTAATCGGAGCCACTGACCCCCTATTTATCATAACATTAAAAGGTGATTTATGTTACTTAATTATAATGCTGGTTTCAAAAAATGATACATACGCTCATTATTATATATGAAGATCTATTTAATTTTTGTAAATGTATATACCTGATGTGTTTATTGTATGAATATGTGTTATATTTTGTGGTCAAAATAAACTTCTTGTTCTTGTTCTTCTTGTTCTTGTTGAAGAAGGACTTTGCGTGAATAGCGCCCATGTTTGTTTGTTGTAATAGGCAAATGAAAAAGTCGAATACCAGCACAATGTCACGTTTTCGTATTTTTATTACAGTGAACAAACGTAGTACTCTTTTGTGAATTTTCGGAAAAAAGTTCAATCGAGTCCTACTCGTCTACTAAGGATCGGCGCCGACTTTAACTTTGCCAAATTTCAAGAAAATTCGGCTCAGTTTGACGTATATCCACGTTCCGCTATAACATCGCCCTATATGCATTACACGTCTCGCATACAACACGCTACATAGATACCGCAACGTTTAATTCATTACCCGTTTTTAGTCGCGCCACGGTCCAACGCATTCTCCTTCTCTCGCCCACGCAACCACCACCACCGGTAGGCGGCGCCTACTCCCTATCTTCCAACGGTCCAATGCATACTATTTCTCTCTCTGACTTCTACTTCTATCGTTCCGTTATAACATCGCCCTACATGCATTCCACGTCTCGCATACAACATGTTGCATAGTTACCGCAGCGTTTAATTCATAACCCTTTTATTGCGCCTTATTGTAACACCTCATTTTAGACTCCCATTCATCAATCAAACCACCGGCTCGCATCCATTCGGTAAGCGTCGGCTTCTGCCGGTAGGTGGCGCCACCATATCGTCTTCTCACGCTTCAACGCATACTCCTCTTTCCGACTTCTAGCTTCTCTGAAGTGTAGAGTGACAATATATAAGGCCTCCCAATTCGCCAAGGCCAGGCGCCTGCTTACGGCATTACCAAACGCGTCAGCTGAAGACGCTTCAAAAAAATAGCGTCGGTTGCTATTTTCGACAGATCGAGTTTGAAAATATTGCACATTTCTTATATCGTTAAATTCACTTGTTATTATCGTTTTTATCGCAATAAAAATACACCGCAGAGTTAATTATTGCTAGCTGATCATCCACGTACTTCGAAATAAGGATATAATAGCCGATTTCGATATTCGACTATGGGGGCCCCATTACCCTCGCGTCGCTGATTGGACAGCTCACGGTCACGTGACCTCATTCAAACGCCCGATGCATCTTGGGATATCGACCGATGCATGTCCAAAAACCAGGTCTGGCAAAATCATAAAAAAATGTGTCATGTTAAAAGATAGGAAAACACATGCAAATTTACACAATTTCAATGAAAACTGGTCCGAAAGTGTACCTATATACCACTTAAATATATATATATATATATATATATATATATATATATATATATATATATATATATATATATATATTTATTACAATTATTCATCAAAACACAAGTTGTTGCCGTAAATAAATGTACTAATTTATAGCTCGCAACTTGTGTGTGTATGCTTCTTGAGATGTCCCTCAGTGTATCGTTGATTTCATCTGTACAGCTTTATTTCGTGTTGAAGCGTTATTTATTATTTCATATCCCAGTTCTTACCTTATTTTTCTTTGTGAACAAATTAACTTTCACGACCATGCAGGTAGAATATGACTGCCTGCGGTGACCGTGGTGTACATGTATGTGCAAACCTAATATTTTTTACAATTGTCGTATACTGTATAAGTAATGGAACGTAAGTCGTTCTTCGTAAGCACTAGTCCCACCCATATCGCGTAACATACTACACCCATATGAAACATGGTTCACACTTCTCATAATCCAGGCTTGTCATTTATGTTAACACCTACATGAACCACTCGTCTGAAAAACAAGTAACCAGGTCGTGCTTTACAATGTTTCGCCTTTAGCGCTTTTTCATCTTAAAATTGCATATTATGTGAATAAGATTTATAGGGATGAAAAAGTTGCATTACAAAGCATAATATTGTACAATCCATGCTATAGTAATTATTACTTTGGAATTTGCGTAGCATTACTATATTATTCAGATGATAATATGTCAAATATTACTTATTCGATTTATAGCTTCTTTTGAAATATCATATCATATCAATATCTATTTTTATCCCTACAGTTCGAGATAAGGCTGACATCGATATCGGTCCTCGATTTATGTTTTACTTCTTTTGACGTCACTAATTCCGTTTCACTGCCTGCTCTCCTTTTACGCCCTTTTAAATTTTACAAGGCAACTTGTTATATATCGCAGTATACCGTCCTTAGGAATGCTCAAAGCGCTTTTCACTTTACTCCCTGGCAAACCTGTTCAATCGAATACCATCTCGACTTCTCTAGGAAATATTAATCCTCGCTGCAATTAATGCGTGAAAACTAATCGTATGCACATGTCCACCACTGTCTATAGCCAGGTACACATTCATATAGCTTAGTGAACTGAAGTAACATAGATTGAACGAACTTGCCCAAGGTTCGACACGGCAGCATAGGATTCGAACCCGGATTCTCTCGATTGAGAGTCTGATGCTCTAGTCAATGAGAATACAATACTCTAGGCACAGTGCTGCGGTGTCGAACCTTGGGCAAGTTCAGTCACTCTACGTTGCTTCAGTTCACTCAGCTGTATGAATAAGTACGTGGCGATTGCTTATGACTTGGGAGTCGACTTGGTGTCATACATTACATGATAGTAAACTCAGAAGTAGTATGTTTATTTATCACCTTGCTATTGCATGAAATTATTAAATCGCTCGTTTATTGAATTATAGTAGCTACTCCCTTTATCAGCTATATATGGTACGATACGCCGTTAAGTTAAGACAAAAACACGACACTGTTAAGTTTTAGCTTAATACTGTACTTCATATATACACCTTCATTATTGTCATTGATATGCCTCTAGATGTTGCACGACGGAAATTTGATTTCTTGCACATAGGTGTATACGACACACCACCGACCCGGAGGAGGCGGTAACATTGAACAAAACTTTCTCGTCGTCTACCAGTTTCACAACCCGATTGAGAGTAAGCTGTGTCCATTAACACATCAGTTAGAACCATTCATATTAGACAATGCATAATACATTTTTTCAGGCGTACTATATATTGTATTTTAACAAGATTTAACAAGATTGCCACCCAGAGAATTAACTCTAGGTGGCAGGTGGACAAGGAAGCCCTTTGGCTTATCGAGAGTCCGACCCTTTTATCTATGTGTATCCCGCCCTTCAGAGGCATGTGTCCATTTTATTTTTAAACATATTCACGCTACTAGCACCCACACAATCAGCAGATAATCTGTTCCATTCATTTACAGTCCTTTGTGAAAATGAGAACTTTCTTATATCTAATCTACACTGCTCCTTTGCTAATGTAACTTCATGTCCCGTAGTCCTTTTTTATCTTTCTTAACTGCGAAACAAATATTTCTATCAATATTTTCATAACCATTCAATGTTTTTTAAACTTGTATCTGATCTCCTCTCAATCTCCTGGTCTCTAATGTTGTTAAACCATATTCTTTTGGGCGTATTTCTATCTATCAGTTTTGGTATAGTTATAGTCGCTCTCATGTGTACTCTTTCTGGCATATCTATGTCTTTCTTGCGATATGGCCTCCACGCTTGTATATAATATTCTAAATGAGGCCTAACTACTGTTTTATAAGCGGTATTATTAGCTCTTTTTCCTTATACGCTATATTTCGCCTAATTAATCCAACGATTTGATTTCCCTTTGAAGCTGAAATTCTGCACTGCTCTGAAACCTTCTTATCAGCACTAATTGTTAACCCTAAGTCCTTTTATTGTAGGTAGTACTTAGTACAGTACCATCCATTGTATATTGTACATCTTCGTTCCCATGTCCTGTGTGGAAGTATTTACATTTCCCAAAATTGAACATATGCCATTTTTCAGACTATTTGATCAACCTGTCAAGATCATAAATTTAAATGATGTCTATCTTAATCACGTTTAATCCTTCTAAACACTTTTGAATCATCTGCAAATTTCAACACTTTACTTGTTATATCATCGTCCAAATCGTAAGAATAATATAGGCCCCAGAACTGAGCCCTGTGGTACCCCAATCAAAACCAATTTGAAGCCTTCCCATCAACTACTACGCGTTGTCTTCTGTCAATCACCATTTTTCTATCCAGTTAACTATACCATCCCTTTTCGAAAGCTTTCTGAAAATCTAAGTAGATAATATCTACTGGTGATCCATCGTCTACCCACTTATTGATGTCTTCCAAAAAACATAACATATTTGTTAAGCATGATCTCGCTTATAGAAACATATGATGATATGGGTTTATCAAGTTATGTTTAACAAGAAAATCGACCATGTGATATTTAATTAATCTTTCTAATAACTTATAAATCACCGATGTTAATCTCACTGGCTGCAGTTCTCTGACATGTTTCTCGAACCGTGTTTAAATAACAGTGTAATGTTTGCTTCTTTCCATTCTAAAGAAAACACTTCCTCGTTTAATGACAAGTTGAAAACTGTTGCAAGCGGTATGCTAATTTGTTGTACAATTTCCAATAGTAGTTTGGGTATAAACCCATCCACTTCAGGTGATTTATTATCCTTCATTGCCCTTATTTTCTTAGCTACCATTTCCGGGGTTACAATTAACTGTCCTAAATAGTCTGATTCCGCCCCCTTGAACTTAACCTCCGGTACTGGCAATTAACTAATATCTCCCCTGTTGAACACCGAAGTAAAGTACTCATTCAGGTCTTCTGCCGTTAAGAATCCCTATTATATTACCAACAGTATCTTCTAGAGGACCGACCTTATCATGAACTTTATGTTTGCTTGCTGTTTTATATTACAAGCTAATTTTTGTTCATAGCTTCTCTTTGAATTTATAATTTCAATTGTAGCTTGGCTAAGTGCTTCTTTTTAAATATCGTAGTCTTAATAATTTCCAATGCATGTATATGACTTCCACGTCATTTATTTGTACTTATTTTTAATGGCTTCTTTCGACAGATGTTTCTTTCTGGACCGTTACCCTTGTTTCTTCAATGGAACAAACTTATCGACGATTTCACTCTAAGATATTCCAGTATTATGTTGCTGTCATATTCTTAAGTGTATTGTTCCAGTCTATCTTTGTTCAAAATTTCCTCATGTCCTTATATCTTCCTTTGTAGAAGTTTCTCCTTTACTACTTTTTATTATTCCTTTCTGATTTTAATTTGATGGTAAAATGTATCTTGCTGTGATCATTACTCCCATGCGGCTTAGATATCTTGACATTGTCAACTAATTCATTCTGTGATGGCAAAACTATGTCTAACACATTTTCTCCCCTGGTTGGTTATAGCACATGTTGAGAAAAGAGACTATATTGTCCTAAAACTAAACATTTGTGGTCCTTACTCCATGTACTCTGTAGAGGTTGCCATTGTATATGTCCATGGTTAAAATCCCCCATTATAATAAAATCCCGTTTTCACACTTCCCTTATATTTTTCGTTTCCTTCTATGCTTATGCTTGGCCTTCGGTAAACTAACGCAACATTTAACGTCGACTAATTTTATTTCGTAAGCCTGGATAGATTCTTCAATATATAAAATAACTCCACCTCCCCTTCTTCCTATTCTATCTTTCCTAGACATTTCATAGCTTGTCAGTCCCAATTCGGCATTTGATATATCGGTGTTGGCCCACGATTCAGTTATACCTATTATGTGCGGGGCAATATCTTCTACCGTAATGTTTAGTTCACTTCTTCTGATTACTATGCTCCTTGCATTTAAACAAACGCATTTATGTCCAGCTTCAGAACAGTTTTCCAGTCTCTTCTTTGCTGATTTATTTGTGCTATCTTTATCTATGCCTCCGATTTCATGCTTCTTTGTGAATCCCACTGCGCATCTAATTTAAATAAATGCAACCTGTCCCATTATCAACATATCGCAGCAGCAGGTTCCCCTTCTTTACACATCTGCTCAACTATTGCATTGATTGCCATCCTTTTGCAGTTTCTATATGTTTTCCCCCTTCCTCCCATTACAGGCAAATTTCCCGAGAGAACAATATGTTCTACCCTTGTCTGCTTTAACTTCCTGCTAACTGTATTTCTGGACTATTCCGACTCCACCATCTCTGCATTATTTTCCCCTAGATGTACTAGAATGGTCCTTCCCTTCCCAGGACCCATCACACTCTCTACCCTTTCCGTTATATGCTCTACATTGGCTCCTGGTAAGCAAACTACTATGTCTTCTCTTTCACTAAGAGTCTTGTCTGCCTTTCTCATTAAAGAGTCACCCATGAATATTCTCAGTTTTCTCCTCACCCCATCTATCACTTCCTCTGAGTAGCTCCTTCGTTGGTTTCCGCCCGTCTCGTTGCTCTCATCTCCCCTGTCACCTTCACTCCCACATTAACTCCTGTCATCTTTCCCCCTGTTGTCACTTTCCCTCCTGTCACCCTTCTTCTTTGGCCCTTTTCCTTCTGTCACCCTCTTCTTTGTCCTTTTTTCTGTCTCCTTCCATCCTATCAATGCTGTCTTCCCCCCTTTAACCATCTCCTTGGCTTCTCCACCCCTACAATCAGCCTCCTTGTCTCTGTTCTCACTGATCTCTCTAGTCTTATGATGGGGGGGACCTAGTCCAAGTCACTCAAAGTGACAACCCTCCATCTGCACCTCCTTTCATGAATTCTCACACCCCGACTTTGCAAAATCTACCCAATTATCGCATTTTGAAAATGTCGGGTGTCGACTAGCCTTTATTTGCCGTTTGCACGGAGCCATGGTTTTGTGTTGTTTATTCAAGATATAAATTAACATATTAAAACTAAGATATTCTTTAGAAAGACTGTTTCCTGTGTACTACAGCATACTTTATGTACAGCAGATTTTAGTTAACTATCTACCCTATTACCACCAAAATCAACTGGATATGTAATGTTTAGGAAAGATAGAATAGGAAGAAAGGGAGGTGGAGTTATTTTATATATTAAAGAATCTATCCAGGCTTATGAAATCAAATTAGAAAGAGAAACAGATTGCGAAGAAGCTGTTTGGTGTAACATAGTTGCAGGAAACTCAACGTTAACAGTTGGGTTAGTTTATCGAAGTCCAAACATAAGCATAGAAGAGAATGAAAAAATACAAAACGCTATAAGGGAAGTAAGCAAACGGAACTGTATTATTATGGGGGACTTTAACCATGGGCATATACAATGGAAATCTCTACAGAGTATGGGGAGTGAGGACCACAAGTTTTTAGTTTTAGTACAAGATAGTTTCCTTTCTCAACATGTGCTAGAACCAACCAGGGGAGAGAATGTGTTAGACTTAGTTTTGTCCTCACAGAAAGAATTAGTTGACAATGTCAAGATATGTGAGCCACTGGGGAGTAGTGATCACAACCAGATACATTTTACCATCAAAGTAAAATCAGAAAGGATTAGTAAAAAGCAGTATAGGAGAAATTTCCACAAAGGAAGGTATAAGGACATGAGGAAATATTTAGCAAAGATAGACTGGAATAACACACTGAAGAATAAGACAGCAACCGAATGCTGGAATATCTTAAATAGTGAAATTAAGTGCATAGTCGATAAATTTGTACCTTTCAAAAAACAAGGGAAACGGTCTAAAAAGAAACACTTATCGAAAGAAGCCATTAGAAAAATTAAGTATAAACAAATGATGTGGAAGTCATATAGATATACTGGAAATGATGAAGACTACAACATTTATAAAGAAGCACTTAATCAAGCTACAGCTGAAATTAGAAATTCAAAGAGAAGCTATGAAAAAAAATTAGCTAGTAATATAAAACATGACAGTAAGAGTTTTTATGCGTATATTCGAAGCAAACAGAAAGTTCAGGATAAGGTCGGTCCTCTAGAAGATAGTGCTGGAAATACAATATCAGAGGGATTCTTAATGGCAGAAGACCTGAATGAGTATTTTAGTTCAGTGTTTACCAGGGAAGATATTAGTTCACTGCCAGTACCAGAGGCTAAGTTCAAGGGGGCAGATTCAGACTATTTAGGACAGTTAGTTGTAACCTCGGAAATGGTAGCTAAGAAAATAAGGGCTATGAAGGATAATAAATCACCTGGAGTGGACGGGATTCCGCCCAAACTACTATTGGAAATTGTAGAACAAATTAGCGCACCGCTTGCAACAGTTTTCAATTTGTCATTAGAAGAGGGAGTGGTTCCTTTAGAATGGAAAGAGGCAAACATTATACCGTTATTTAAAAAAGGTTCGAGAAACAAGTCAGAGAACTATAGACCAGTGAGTTTAACATCAGTGATTTGCAAATTATTAGAAAGACTAATTAAAGATCACATGGTGGATTTTCTTGTTAAACATAACTTGATAAACCCATCTCAACATGGGTTTTTAAAAGCGAGGTCATGCTTAACAAATATGTTATGTTTTTTGGAAGACATCACTAGGTGGGTAGATGAGGGATCACCAGTAGATATCATATATTTAGATTTTCAAAAAGCTTTCGACAAAGTACCACATCAAAGATTACTCCATAAGCTAAAGGCCCATGGCATAGGAAATGGTATAATAAACTGGATAGAAAAATGGCTGAATGACAGAAGACAACGTGTAGTAGTTGATGGGGAGGCTTGAAACTGGAAATCGGTATTGAGTGGGGTACCACAGGGATCAGTACTAGGACCTATATTATTCTTAATATATATCAACGATTTGGACGATGATATAACAAGCAAGGTGTTAAAATTTGCGGATGATACAAAAGTGTTTAGAAGGATTAAAAGTGATGGAGACAGACAGCATTTACAAGATGATCTTGATAGGTTGATCAAATGGTCTGAAAAGTGGCAAATGCTGTTCAATTTTGGGAAATGTAAATGCCTCCACACAGGTCATGGGAATGAAGAGGTAAAATATAAAATAGGGGGTACTGTTCTAAGTACTACTGTAAAAGAAAAGGACTTAGGGTTAACCATTAGTGCTGATATGAAGGTTTCAGAGCAGTGCGGAATTGCAGCGTCAAAGGGAAATCAAATCCTTGGATTAATTAGGCGAAATATAGCGTATAAGAAAAAAGAATTAATAGTACCGCTGTACAAAACAATAGTGAGGCCTCATTTAGAATATTGTATACAAGCATGGAGGCCATATCGCAAGAAGGACATAGATATGCTAGAAAGAGTACAGAGGAGAGCGACTAAAATGATACCAAATCTGAGGGATCTTAGTTACGAAATACGCCTAAAAGAATGTGGTTTAACAACACTAGAGACCAGGAGATTGAGAGGAGATCACATATAAGTGTTTAAAATATTGAATGGTTATGAAAATATTGATAGAAACATTTTTTTCTCAGTTAAGAAAGATAGAAGGACCAGAGGACATGAAGCTACATTAGTAAAGGAGCAGTGTAGATTAGATATAAGAAAGTTCTCATTCTCACAAAGGACTGTAAATGAATGGAACAGATTATCTCCTGATTGTGTTGGTGCTAGTAGCGTGAATATGTTTAAAAATAAAATCGACACACACCTTAAAAAGGCGGGATACATGTAGATAAAAAGTATTGGACTCTCGATAAGCCAAAAGGCTTCCTTGTCCAACTGCCATCCAGAATAATTTTCTGGATGGCAATCTTGTTAAATCTTGTTAAATCTTGTTAAACTGTCAAAAAGAGACATAGAAACAAGCTGGCAATATGGCGGCCACCT
>OZ023206.1:68011736-68021736 GCA_963995525.1 Escarpia spicata | reverse complement strand
GACTATTGTCCAGTAAAAGAGTTGTCTCGAATTTTAAAGATTCGGGCACATTTAAAGGCCCACTGTTTGATTTTGCTAATGCTTCACCGGTATCTCGTAAATACTTTTGCTGTATCTAACTAAAGCTTTGAAATGGGCGGGCCTGGACCCAACTAAATATAACGCGCACAGTTTTAGAATCGGGGCAGCTACCACAGCTGCTGATATGGGAAAGAGTGAAATCCAGATCCAATCAATCGGCAGATGGAAATCAACAGCCTTCAAACGCTATATTCATATCCCCATGCTCCAGATGAACAGACCCTGAGTGATCAGGTGCATTTCTGTCTAGGATGGGTGTTGCACCATGACTAGCATCCAACATGTGCAGAAATATGCCTTTTATATCACTAAATAATTTGTAAATAGTCTCATTCAGTCCGAAACTGTTGTTCCAGGCGGTGGATGAAGCTGTATGACTGGCGTCTATCGTATGCAGCAATGTGTCCGTTCACAAGTTTTTCCTTAACCAACAATAATTATGTAATTGTTACATACTGCCTTGCCATTGCTGTGGACGGTGGATGTTGCAGCATCGTCTACAGCACGACCGATTCCTCCCTGGCACCTTATGCACTCTCATTTGTCGTAGTGATTAGCAAGAGCCGTTTTATTGGTTGGTGCAATATGACTTACAATCATTGTCTAATGGTAGTGATTACCAAGGGCTTTATTAATGGTTGGTGCAGTATGACTGACAACCATTTTGTAAATTGCTGAGTGGTCATTTGTATTACTGGATCACGCCATATGTTTGTAAGACGCATGCATGTGTTAGATCAATAGTTATTATTGCGGGATGTTTCGCACTACTTATTCAGCTGAATTCTTTGGCTGAAGCCCTGGGGTGATAAAGTGGTAATAAAGGCCTCGTGGGACATAAGACCGCCCCCACATTTGGTACTTCTACTGTTGTCATTTAATAATAGTTTAGCAATGAGCAACTTTGTTAAGCATTTGACATACAAGTATTGTATTTGCTTGATGACCATTTTTGTGCAGGCTATTAAGCTGTATTCTCAATGTGTATTGTCATGTTGTTAGGACAATTATTAAATGACCTATACTCTTACTCTTTGTGTGTTCCTGTAGCAAACAAGCTCAAGTTTCTGCCATTGTGTATCTTTAGGGTATAAGCATTAAGCATCGGCAGGGAATAAAAAATACGATATTCGGAATCTTTGTCACTATCAAATTGCTTGTATCTTTTTGTAACATGTTATGGTATCTATAGCATTTTCGATATATGACATGATTGTTTAATAACGCAAACAATAAAACAGCGGATATTTAGTATTCCAGGATGCAGTATGGTAAAACAGAGCTCGATGCATTCAGCATTTAATATAGCAATTTATTTAAACACCTATCAGATAGTATGCTCTAAAACTACGATTAATCACGCTAACAGGAGCAGACATACATTAAATCAGATAATCAAGTTCCGTGTTGTCAGGCCGGCGTTGAGACTAACACGATACCTTCCACTCGCTCTGATAACGATCGACGGTTGTGCGGCATTCTGAACTATAGTCACTATACAGTTGCAGAGTGTTCGCCTGTGTAAACAAGAACATAGAAACCTGTATAAACGCGTGATTGTGTAATTGACTACCTGTACAGACGAGCGACATACTTTGAATAATGTGAAAGAAAAAGTTCAAGCTGAATACGTCTTAGATCTGTTTTGTCTGCTTTCTTGAAAAGGATTTGTCATAAGGTGAAGTGTAATTAGCATCTTAAAAAGTTCTAAAAAACCGAACAACCTCTTAATGATTGTATACGACTCGGTTTTTATTGTATCTACCGCTACAAAATAATTGAACATTTAGGCTATGTCATATTGAAGTGATTACTGCAATTCGAATATTAAGTTATTGTGACCTAACTGACTTACATCAAGTAATTAATGTTGCCAAATGGGTTTTTGTCTATTTTATAACCTATGATCTATATATCCTGAACAAAACAACTTGAAATATTCAGGCAAGTTTTACGTTTGGATATTAAATATTATTAGAACACAATATTTTTATAATTTTGCTGATGGTGTAATTTCGTTTGTTTCTCTGCGAGATATTGAACAAATTTCAACTGTTTCGTAATTGTTGGATACTGTGAGTTGTGCATTGCCGTATCCAATTTGTCTTAGCGGTTAACAGAACTAAGATGTCTACCAATTATAAATGTTTTCGACTGGTATTGCATTCAATGATATGAGTAATTCTCGGAATATCGGTATTTATGTATGATTTTTTTATATAATATAACGTAATTAAAATTTGTGCTCTGTCTAACCTAATTGATATCAGCACGGCAAAGTTTCGCGCACAACACCTAGACGAGTAATACACTTCTCTGTTGGAAATTTCAAAATATATAAGACTCTTTGACAGGATCACTGATGAACCCCTGAAACAATGGCGTCCTACATTGAAAGCATATAGGTGGGGTAGCATAATGAATGGTCCATTATAGTAAGACTGTTTATTAAATAAAACACCCGGCTGTTTGTTAAATAAAAACAAAACTAATGGCTGCCTTTCTCCCAGTCCAACACCAGAATAATCAGTTAATACTATATTGTAGAGTATAGCAATTTGTTCAACAGCGACACCATGCTACATTCTATAGTGATTTGTAACGTTGGATTGTGTTGCTATATCGCTGTGGTAATTTAGCCAACCAGTAATTTAGATTTGAACCGTACATTGGGGTGTCTCTTTTGTTTTGGAAGTTAACAGAACTAATGTCAACCAATTCAGAAATTGTATGATGCCACCGTGACGTCCGTGGGAAACTGGAAATAGCCAAAGCGGCCAGCAATTGTGAACTATGTAGAATTGACCGTAAGTTCACTTAGACGCTTACGTTTTGTGTCTAAATGTATGTTTACACCCGACGGTAACAGGGAGACAACTGTGGGTTGCATGATCGGGATAAACCAAGAAAGCTGCCAAAATGACCATTATTATATTAGTAAATATTAGGTATCAGGAATTCGCTGCCAAGTCATGTACAGCAACTGGCAACGTACCGAATCGTGTTCCTTTAAAATGTGCAAAACGATACATTTGTCTTGTCATCACATTACCATCACAGTCATTGTCATCGTCACTGTCAGCATCGTCGTCGGACTCAGTAGTGACCATTTCCCCAGGTTTTGTTGCAGTCTGTGACAACTGTAGAATAATTGCATGCTAATTAACTGCTGTTACAGTAGTTTTGGTAGAGTAATTTCGACACTTCATCCGTTGACCAACCGAAGTTTGTTGGATTTGGATCATGTGGTCCTTTCTCCAAGGTTGATTCCAAAAAACATAAATGTATGGAAATGAACATTTCTGACGATTCTCACAAATGCCTCTGATTTGGGAAGGAGTTACTTCAACATTGGGGCTATAGTTTCATTCCTCACGCACACACACACACACACACACACACACACACACACACACACACACACACACACACACACACGCACGCATGCACGCACTCATGCGATAACGAGTGTCATGTTGACTGGTATCGCTGAATGTACTCTGACTATATAAGCTTGTACAACGTCTGAAAATTGGCTGATTCGTGTTATATTTGTTATAATCTTTAACAACCAAATCCAGTTTTGCACTAACTGCACATGGCGGCAAGGAGGGATTTTTGTTTATAAAAGTGATATTGTGTTAACCATAAAACTGTTTTATCTACCTGAGATATATCGTGTTACAACTATGTTATGCCACACCTTTTGAAAAAATACCTTTGCCACGAGATATTAACAAATAAATAATGTCATACGTAGGGGCTATATAAAGCCATGGATAAATATATATCCGCTACCGAGACACCACTCTGCAACGACACGTCGCAGAACACCACACAATGGAGAGACCGATTCTGATAGTAATATTATGCATGTTGCCCGTCATTGTGAGCGCAGTTGACAAACAAAGCGAGCTGTCGCGAGATCCTGTGTGCGTTTGCAACTGTAACACGCATGCCAGAGACTGCGACCAATCCGCTCGTAGCTGCGCTGACTATTGTGGCTTACAAACACAAATGGAGAAGTTGCGAGAGGAACTAGCAACAATACGACAAATGCAAGGTAGCGTATGTGTTAATGTTATTTTAAGTAGGAACATAACATAGCGGTGCTTGAAACGTTTGTTATAATAATAATAATAATAATGTACTTATTTCAGACAATCATCATGTCCATATATAAAAATACATCGATAAGAACATGTTTAAAAATTATGTAAATCCCGGACCCACTGGTGCAATTGCAAAATCATGTCGCTAATTTTAATGCTATAAAAATGGGATTAAAGACATGTCAATCCTATTCATTAAGCTAAAAATAGCCTTTCTGATTACACATTTACCCTAGCTGACATTAGCTGTAGCACACATGTGGCTAGCGCTACATATCATTGGCAAATTGTTCGATATCCTGAAAGTGTTGTTATATGCAACAACGAATTGCTGAAAATTAACTTTTCTAAAGTTAAAGTTTAGTTCTAATGTTCAAACAACAGGACTTTATCCTTCATCAGCCATACGAGCAAAATTATGCAACAATCATAATGAAGAGAATCACAATAAAATTAGAATGTGAAGTCAACAGAACACAAGCTGGTTTCCGGACTGGAAAAGGAACATGAGATCACATTTTCAACCTGACGATGTTAATTAAAAAATGCAGAGAATTCAACCATGACCTTAGGATCTGTTTCATAGATTATTCAAAAGCTTTTGATAATGTTAGTCATCAACAACTCTGGAAAACCTTGATACACATGGCATTTGACCAGAAAATTACATCACTTATCCAACATGTATATGTTGGACAGTAGTCTGCAGTGAGATTAGAGTGTGGTACCACAGATTGGTTCCCAGTCGGCAAGGGAGTGAGACAGGGGTGCATTTTGCCCCCCCCCCCACCTATTCAGTCTATACACAGAGAATATCATGAGAGAGGTCGAGACTGACACGAGAAGCAAGTTTTTTAATGGACTGAAAGTGAACGGACAGGAGATATATGAATTGAGATATGCTGACGACACAGCGCTAATATCCGATACAAAAGAAGGATTGGATAAACTGATAACTACTGTTAAAAAGCACAGCGAGATGAAAGGATTGAAAGTAAACGTAAAGAAGACTAACATTATGGATGTGAAGGGATGTCGAGAACCATCAGAAGTCACAGTAGATGGCGAGGAAATAGAACGAGTGGAGAGTTTTGAATATCTGGGGTCAGTGATAGAAGCGGATGGAGATAGGACGAAAGAGATCAAGCGGAGGTTGGCAATGGGGAGTAAAAAGTTGACGGATATGACGAAGCTGTGGAAAGCAACGAACAAATATATGAAACTACGAATTATCCGAGTCTGCATATTTCCAACTGCTACGTATGGATGCGAAACCTGGAGTCTTAATTAGAACATTACTAAACGTATAAATACATTTGAAAACAAATGTTATAGACAGATATTACGAGTTTCGTGGACTGAACGTAGAACTAACGAATCCATCGCAGATGAGCTGGGTGTTATATCTGGGACTTTATTGAATTTTGTAAAGAAACAGAAACTAAGTTATTTTGGCCATGTGAAACGGCATCAATCTCTAGAGAGACTAATTATGAAAGGAAATGTGGAAGGCAGCAGAAACAGAGGAAGACCTAGGAGACAATGGGAGAAGGACATAGAGGAATGGATGGGAGCAGACATCTGGCGAGTGGGGAGACTGGCAAACGAAAGAGCTGTCTATAGACAATCCATCAAGGCTGCAACGTCCGGAAATGGATAAGCAAACCCCAACCAACCAAACGTTTACCCACAACGCACACATAGATATTACAAAATGTCGCTGTAAATAGCTTATTTTTTTACAGCAGTTGAACAAAAGTGGAAATATTTTTGACGTATCATATTACTCTTGGCATACAAAAGTCTCACTTTGGCTTGCATGCCAGACTCATCTGACAAGTTATTAGACATGACATGTCCAATATATTTACAAGAGGTGGCAACGTTTAACTGACAGACAAAGCGAGCTTTATTGTCAACCGAAATATAATGTATCGGATATATATATATATATATATGCAATGCAAATTCTTTACAACTGCTGGTGTCAATTCCATGTCAAAATAACATTATAAACAAAGCAACCATATACATAATTTATTGCCAAAATTAATAACTACATTTACAGCAAGCAGCTTATTTTAACATAATATGTACTTTGAAACATAATCCGAATGAAATCAGAAACTTTCATTTTTCATATCCAAGATGTTTAATTGACCTGGTAGAGGCTTTCGTTGACATATCACGTCGACTTCATCAGTAAGCCGAAAGCCTCTACCAGGTAAATTAAACATCTTGGATATGAACAATTAAAGTTTATGATTTGAAAACGAACTATCCTGAAGAATGTTCAGTAATAATAATCCGAATGCTTCCCACAGAGGTCGAGATGGTGTTCGATTGAACAGGTCTGCCAGGGATTAAAGTGTAAAGCGCTTTGAACAGTCATGAGGGCTGGATACTGCCCTATATAAGAACTTACCTTTTTTATCTTCCTTTCATGGTTAGACTGTATTGTAAAATAACTCAGATAAAACGTTACAATATGTACTTGTAAGAGTAACTGAAAAGTAATATATACATCGACATCAATTTTCGGTTTTAATTGCGATGTAATTGAACACATATAAGTTATAATTAAGTTATTATCGGTTGCCGCTCAAACTCCGTGTAACTCACTCCCTGTTATGACAATAGGAAACATAATAAAAATTTTCCGTTTTCCGAATACTTATTTGTGCGAGCTTGTCGCCCTTAGACACCTACATCGGTTGGCAACTATAATATTGCTTAGTGCATATTGATTTCGGGATATGAGTTTTCTCGGTTGTAGATAAAAAAATATGTCTTCGTTAACATCCACAGAGTTCAACTTCCAATCGTCATCTTTTTAAACCGGCCCTCAGTGCATGTGACATGACAAGTGTAACCCGCCGGGCTACCTTTTATATATTACATTAATTGAAATAATAATAATAATAATAATTGCTTTATTCACAGACTCCATGCAACATACAAGTACATTATCATGGTTCTCTAGTTGTGTTATAACAATAGTTACAATGTACAGAATGAAAAATCACCCGTCAACAAAATGTATGTACAGGGAATTGAACCAATATTTCCATATTCTTGACATGTATTTCACGTCACTATTAATAATGTTACAAATCAATATGTTTTTTGAGAACTGCAGTCGGCATATAAACCTATATGTCAGATTTATAATAACAGCAGCACAGTTAGGTAAATTATTGTTAACAAACATTTCACTAGCACTACAGTATCTGTCATAACCTAACACCATTCGAAATATATTGTTGTAATTTCCTGATTGCATAGTTATGAAAATTCCACCATAGATGGGCAGTATACATAGGTGAGCAAAAAGTAGTAAACAATGTCTTCTTTACATAATTTGAACACATATGAAATTTTCTTATGATCATGTTGCCTTGTGCATACAACTGGCGACATTGTCTAGATATATCATTGTCATCTAGCATACTATAGTAAAGTAAACGTTTGTCTTAATATTTGTTTTCGATTAATATTGTATTCAATAGTTTAATTATAACAGCGAATTAAATCAAAATAATATCATATGCATAGGCGGCGGATCGGGGGGTTCGGGGGTTGAACCGCCAATGTTTAAAGTGGGGTGCTTAGCTCACAATATTTTTGTGAATGTTGTAGACATTTTCATGAGCGTCATCGGACTTACAACCACTGAGCTGAGACTTAAACATCTTGTGATAGAGCCCTCGCAATTTTCAACATGTCCCTCCCCGCTTTACGATGTTTATGTCGAGAGTAGCATGAAGCACGCACGCACGCACGCACGCACGCACGCACGCACGAACACGCGCGCACGCACGCACACACACGCACACACACACACACACACACACTGCTGACGTTAGTACCTATTGCAAACACGCACGCGTCATCAGGGAAATACATTTGGTGTTCCCGGTCCCAACTGCAGTCGCCCCTCTTGCTCAGGTTCATCCCCATATTCAGTTCCTTCCGACGCCTATGATATGAAGCAAGTTCATACTATACTTGAAAACAAATTGATGTTATCATGTCATTCTTTCTATTCAGTTTGTGTAAGTAGACCAATTACAGCATTACACTTGTCGTTGTTGCTGATATTTGTAGGCGTCGTGTCGTCAGCCAGTCTGAGGCAATGCTCAGTACGTAACCTTAACTATGGCGATGAAAGCGGTGTTGCAATGGTACGAGTTTAATTTGCATTTGTTATAACATGTATCATTAGCAGCATATTAAAACAAGAAATAGTTTTACTTTAGATAGTTAATTATATTCAATTATTAACCGATACTTTATGTTATATAAGTTATTATTGTATAAGTGTACATTTAAATTTCACAATAGCTTCTTATTATAATATACATTTTATGTGTAAATTAATTATTGTATTGCAGCTATTATATTTTAACAATGTTGTATTTTAAGCGCCTTTGAACAGGTTTTTATATCAGGAGATATGGCGCTATATAATTAACATTTATTTTTATTATTATAAATAATAACAGCATCAGTAACGTATATAAGATATAAATCAGTGCATGTTCAATAATAATTACATACACAAACGGACATATAGACAGGCTAAACACGGCTGTGTAGCGATATGGCAAACATTTATTGGCAAATGTTCTAGTACAGTTTGTGTAGTTACAGCTGACATTAAATGTTTATGATTGTGGTTTCATTTGACTTACAACGTGTACTGGTGGATATTTAATTGTCATGCGATGGTCTGTATATTAAAAAAGAGGTTTTCTCGTAAAATAGAACATATTAAAGGCGATCGTTCCTCATAGTTCTAACGTAGGACTTCGTTGAAACCTTGTTGCCATATTATATACTTCGTTCACATAAGTTGCTCTCAAATAATTGTGGATGACACCCTAACGATCTGTATTACACACCCGGACGGTACTTCGTCATACAGTATTAATACTATTGAGGTAAAGTTTGTTTGTAAAGAAAACGCGCGTGGACAGGAGAATGTCGATTGTCTTTAAGTTGGTGATAAGTCACTGCCAAAGCCTTGTTCTTATTATTTTATCAGGCGTGTGACTACGTAAAGAAGCGAGACGATACGGTGCTTCGGGTCTCATGGAACGGCGCCCTTCGGCTGGAACACGATGACTCTAGAAAATGGTCCTGTCGGCGCTGGTACTTTACTCTGAACGGCAAAGAATGCGAGCACCCGATGACCATCGACACACAACTATGGTTGGCGACCAAGGATATTAACAGACACAGTCCGAAATATGGTAAGTAACAACTAATAATCAACTAACTGTAAAATATACCGTATTGTTCGAGCATATTTTGGTACCATTGCATTCACAATGATACAACAAGTAGGACTGACAGTATAGGCCGGAAATGTTTTGGAATTACAGAAAGTATGTAAATCAAAATAATACAATAGGGTGTATATTTATTGGAACCAAACTATATTTTATATTAACTAGGTTTTTACTTTACTAGCCCAAATAACGTAAGTTTAATCAAATGAGTTACAGTAATTAACTATATTTTCTGCTGGTTTACAAAGCCAAAAGTATAACTTAAAGTGGAACATTACCAGTGCATAGTGTAATCATGCTAGTGTAAGTTTAACATGTAGAGTTCTCACACCATTGTAGATCTAGAATTTTGCCAATGTCAAAGATATTGCAGGGAGCCGCTTATGTAACCCACTAGCAAGTAATCCTTTGGTGTTTGAAAAAATGCATTATATACAATAAGCTAAAAAATATATATAGCACCGATGATATGTAATATGAAAGGTAGTGGAGGAGCTACTTGAAAACCAAACA
>OZ023206.1:67921736-68009236 GCA_963995525.1 Escarpia spicata | reverse complement strand
ATAAAATAAATATACATAACATACAACAATTGAAAACATTAAGCTTGTTTGTATAAACGGAATAATCACAAAATCAGTGTTGTTGATTGGTTCGTCAATGCAGAAAGAAAACACCCCTTACTCATGTCCTTTTTATAAATAAGTAGATGAACCAGTTGAAAGCTGTTGCAAATCGAAAACAAAGATAACAGACGGGATTAGGAATGTCATACGATTTCAACAATAGTTGAATTATATTACACCAATGTACTTCATACTGGTGATAATAAGGCAATAGATAACTGGATAGATAATACATTTTAATTATGTGGACATTATGTGGACGTTGATTAAACCTAATATTTGTCTCTGAAAGTTTATTTGGTTGGCTTCGACGTGTAGTGAATTGAAAACGGCGCCGATGTTTTCCCAGTCCGCACGTGACACATTTTCGGCAGCATCAAACACAATATACCTAATCCGTACCAGATGAATCCGAGAATAACAATGTATGCCAAATGTCAGGTGGATTGTTCATACTGCGCAATCTTATATCACACAGCGTTTCAAATTCAGATTTATTTTTTGTTTTTTCTACGGACACCGACACACTCACAAAATTAACATCCCGCCTCCAACTATACGCGCAGAACAAAACCCTTCGACTCAACGCAAACTACTACTGGAAGCTGAAAAACACATTAGCATATCGCTTACACAAATATTCATCTTGTCATTAAATTACCGTGTGATTCCATTTGAATAGAAAAGCAAACATTATAAAGTTATTTTTAAAAGGGTTAGATAAATAAGTTACCAGTTATATTAACATCACCGATTTGTAACTTTTAGACAAGGTAATTAAAGATCACGTGGTTAAGCACAAATATATGCACCCATCTGAAAAAAGGGTTCGTAAAAGCGAAGTCAACCTTGATATCACTGGGTAGATACACGAGGAAGTAAAATAATGTATTTCGAACTCATAGAACTTTCGAATTCTGCATTGGTGAAAAGGCACGTGTACGAAGCAGTGGGAAGAAAACAAACGTTGCCGTATGAAAGACAACCAGGCACTTTTATTAGCGATAAATAGGTAATTTTCAGCATTGCTTGAGACAGCGCAAAAATTAAATTTTTCGGAAGCATTTGATTAAGCGATATCGGAATTCCCAATCACAAATCACATCAAGAACACCTTTATTATCGTTTGAACATTGTTTTGCGAATTGCGATAGTTTACCATTTAGTTACAGTAGTAGTCTAATTTATAGAAGAATAAGCAACATTACAATTTTGCTTAGACGGTGATTTACATTGTTAAATAGTCTTATTTAGTTGTCTAAATGTGTTTCAAAGTAGTACAAAAGACACTCCTTACGAACATCTACGAATATGTATTTGATGTCTTACCAAACTGAAATAGTTTGCCCGCACAGAGATAACTGGACAAAATTTGGCCCACACCTAAACACGTTTGCGGATCCCTACTGAATTGGAACGTTGCGACCACAACATAATCGACAGTTACTTTAACATCGCTTCCCTTAATGTCATCGAGATATTACATAAACCAACTGCTTCATCTAGCCGCGTGTTTGCAAAAGTAAAAATAAACTAGACGAAAAGTATGAACAAACAAGACCCCCATAGTGGAGCTAAGAGCTGCAGAACACACGTACGCCCGGATACACAAAATATGTGTGATCTCGTTACAACATTGAACAATACAATAAATTGACGGGAAAATTTATGTTTTATCTAATTCCCTTGTCCAATACGTTCAAATCCAATACAGGATCAAATGTGTAGTGCTCAATCAGGCAATGGTAACAGTTAATTGTAATTAAAAGATTTTTGCTGTCCCATAAAAGACAACGATTCACTGGTGTTGAAAACATTTGATAACAGTTATTCACGTTCATAACGCAAATTGTGGGACAGTCTGATTAGTCCACATGATGAAACAACTCGAACCGTTTTGCAGACAGTCCAAGCCATACAACAGTTTGTAGTTAACTTCACTGCCATCTAGTGGCCTCGTATGTAGACCGTCGAGTTGACTGAGAATTATGACCAGTCATTTCGTAAGTTAGTGGGAGTTTCACCTTTTTGTTTGGAAAAGAATGATACTCAGAATACGTCCAGGCACGTATTTGTCACTATCAAATTGCTTCGATGTGTCGGTAACTTGTTAGGGTACTCGACATTTTCGATATCGTATGACTGTTTAATTATGCAAACGATATATATATATCCGATGTTGTATCGTTTGCATAATTAAACAGTCATACGATATCGAAAATGTCGAGTACCCTAACAAGTTACCGACACATCGAAGCAATTGTTCGACACCTTCAGCATGTAGTGTAACAATTGAGATATACAAATATCATATAATAAACAGGAAACAGCAACATTACGATGATTTGCGCTAAGGGATCATCTCAGAACGTCGATGTCCGATATCAGAGGAAAGTACATTCGTTTGGGGAGGGTGGGGGCCAGAGGCGGTTTCGTCTGGCGTCGTACATCGATATTGTACATTTCGGACCGATATCGTTAATATATTGATATCATCATATCAATCTTTACCAACTTTCGTCTGGAGGGAGGAGTGAAGGGCTAAAGCCAGATGGAAGTAATTTCATATGATATCGGACGTCGACGTTCTGAGATAATCCCTAACACGAGTAGTAGACCAACGTCAAATTATACAGTGAACGGTGCATGTGGTCTGGACTGGTTTGAAGCGCAGCAGAGCATATTGTGGAGTCGGACTCTAACTCAACACCGCCAAACCGTCCTGCTACCGATCGACGGTAGGGTAGGGTTTTTTGGGGGGTACCTACTGTTTCAGAGCACTCACATGTATTAGCGATACCTGGCAACAGTATACGAACCATGTGGAAGAATAGCATTCAAGGTGAATACTGCTTAATACAGTTTTCTGTCAAGCCCAGTCTTCCATACATGTATAGAAAATAGCACCAAAATCCACGGCGTTCCTCACAAATAAGGTATCAGGTTCGAGTGGTAACCAATATGATAGGACTGCCATAGTGGTTTTGTCCCGAATCGCATCGAAAGTCGACGAATTCCTTTCACCTGGTCAGAGTGGATTCCGTCGAGGTCGAAGTACCGCTGACGTAGTGTTCGGGTACCGATGGTTGTGTGCTAAGGCACCGAGATACCGTATCGCAGTCGAGATTCTTGGAATAAACATAAGCCAAGCATTCGATACCATCCGGCGAGACAAGCTGGTTGATATACTTTCAACATTCCTTAAAAAGTCGGAAATTCGAATGATAAGACTTTTCCTTGCAAACACATTGCTCGAACCACGCATATGGTCGGAGAATGTCCTTCTTTCATGACAACGATAGGCACACTTCAAGGTCATATTCTCAGCCCAGTGCTGTCTATCGTCTACCTTGAGGCGGCCTTGAGAAACCTGCGGGCACAGCTGCCTCAACGACCAATCACTGACATCGACCTCTCACTTGACATTGAGTGTGCAGTTGACACTGACTTTGTCAGTTATTCCCGAATTTTCCTGGACCGAATTGATGAAATTGTCCCACGTAGCTTGGCAGAATGGTTCCTCACCATCAACGAATCCAAAACCGAAAGAACATCTATCCAGAGACACACCGGCCGAATATCTGAGGAGTGGCGGATGACAAAGAAGCTAGGCTCACTACTGAGAGACGCAGAAGATGTCGCACGCCGTAAACAGCTCGCAAATGTAGCATTTCGGAAGCTGTGGACAGTCTGGTTCAGGCGGAATCAGATCAGTTTGAAGCTAAGGTTCCGCCTCTATGCACCATTCGTTCTGACCTACAACATGGGCACCTGGGGTCTGACTCAGATGAAGTTAAACCGACTGGATTCATACCATCGCCGTCATTTGCGTCAGATAATCGATGTTCATTACCCACAGAAGATGACTACAGACACCTTATATCGTCGATGCCAGTGCGAGCCGATCAGCCGGTTGGTCCGAAAAGCCGGGTGGTGATTCTTCTTCGGACACGTGCTACGTTTGCCAACAAACGTCCCTGCCCAGCTTACCATTGACGAATACTTCAAGCTGGACAGGGGTGGCTTTCGTGGGTGAACGGGGCCTTGAACAAAGATGGCTTGCAACTGCGCAGTTCCGGGGACATCAGAAAGCTACGTGCGTCGAATGGCACGAACTGATGAAGCAGATCATTGAAATGGCACAAGCGAATATTACATCATTTGAAACGCGAACATGCTTTCTCTCTCTCTCTCTATATATATATATATATATATATATGGTCGATTCCCACGAAACGTTGACAAACAGGTTCCAGGGCTATAACTCATTTAATATACCAGTTGGAAGGCTGGAATGATGCTGTACGCATACGTCTTCGTTGGGGCTTTCTGGAGAACCCTTGTATATGTACCATGGAATCTCTCAGTACAGTCCCCCAAAAATTGGTAATTTTTGCTCTATTTTTGTGAAATATATGCCATCAGTACTTTAAATCGCATCGTATTATTCGAACAACATATGCTACGTATACAGTTAATGTTTGGCTATGAAGATTTATGTCTCAGGCATTATTGATTAAAACATTAAAACTTCAGGTTCTCCTGATCATTTTCATGTTGGGGAACTTTTCTGAAACCGTCCGTCTGCAGTCATTCATATAGGAAAATGCAGTACAACAGTTCATTAAATAACACAGATTTCACACTCAACTTGATGCCACAGCTGGATACATAGGGTGCTGTTTTAAACCAAAAGTGTTGGCTAATAAATTGTGTTGAGCGACGAAACCGATTTGGGGAAGTTTTTCAAGAAACCATACGTCGCAAGTTTGAATACGCATTGTAAGTAGAGATTTGTAGATTAGTAAGAAATACTAATTGGTCATAAATAACACATAACAAGGTAACTATATGACAAAATTGTAATTTATAGATACATTTCCCTTCTATTTATTTTGCTTTTACGGGTCTCTGCAACCGTACGTCTCCCGAATCCGTATGTCGGCTCTAACTGCTAGTTGGTTCATCGGCCCAGTCACCCCATTTATTGTTATTTTTGGGAATCAGATGATGTCAAGCGAAAACAGAAGTTCGGTACCGAACATGGCAAATCCAATATGTTGAACACGAGGGCAGATTCTTCAAGAAGGTGAAACTGACCCAAGTTGTACAAAGTACAAGATACTTCACAAACCAACTCATATCCGGCATGGCCGAGTTCCGTGAGCACTGTCACCGGGTGACCATCTAATATCACCAGATCCTCACCCAGATGGACTATGCTGAAAATTGGATGTGCAGATATCAGGACGAAATAACGGCAGTGTACTAGTCCCAGGTGGCCATTCACTCAATGGTGGTACACTTCAAGCAGGACGGCAAGCTTTGTACCAAGAGCTACGTGTAGATTACAAGTATCACTGCTCACACTATTGAAGGAAGTCAATGAAATCCTTCCGGAACTGTCGACTCTGCACTTCATCACAGACTCGCCAACTTCGCCTTACCGGAACCGCACAGTATGTGCCCTAGTAGCAACATTTTCATCACTGTTCGGTCTTAGAGCTTCGTGCACCTAGCTGGAGGCTGGTCACAGGAATGGCCCCTGTGACGGAATGTGTGGTGGAATGAAAAGGAAGACTGACAACCTGTGGAAAGCTGAAATAGTAATCACCACGAGCTAAGAATTCTGCCAAATAGTGACACGACCATGACCCTCCTGGAGATAACCCTCGAAGTCATCCAGGACTGCAAGGATGAGATCGAAACATGGAATGTTCTAGAAGTCCGTGGCATAATGTCTGTCCATGCTGTTGTGGTCCTGGGCCCAGTCGTGACAATCTGCAGTACTTCCTGCTTCAAGGATTCCTGCTACACGAAGGGCGGAGTGTTCCATCCAACATGTTCTGGTTGGGAAAGCACGCAACTGGCGCTGGAGAGGGGGAGGAGAAGATGGATGACATATAAGTGGTGGTGGAAAGGGTAGAGAGGCAGGTGGTGGAGGAGAGGGGTGACAGACATGTGGTGGTGGAATGGGTCGAGAGACAGGTGGTGGAGGAGAGGGACGACAGAGAGGTGGTTCAAGAGAAGGATGAGAGCGGTGGTGTTTTGGAACATTCAGTTCAAGTTTCATTAATTATTCTTAAAATTACCTTTCGACAAAATTACAAAAGCGGTCGGTTAGACTTTAAATAAATAATGTTATGAAAACATTGTATTCATGTTCTATTGTTCAGTATATTAATAAAATTATAAGAGTGATTGAGAAACACATATATGGAACACTCACAAGAATGGTTTTACATATACACTCGGGTATGTACGTAGACAAAGTTTAAGTAAAAAGTGGTCAACTAATAAAAATACTCTATTCTACTGAAACCGTACGTAGGCATGAAACCGTACGTTTCCGACAGTTTCTTAGCCCACACCTCAATATTTTTGCAAAGTATATGAATTAACATCAGCACTTGGTATCTGTAACTTTTGTACAACCAATTTAAATACTTACATCACGACCTTTTGACAGTTAATACACAATACACATTATAAGAGGAGGTACATGAAACCGTACATCTCCGGCGTTTTCTTAATTAGAATAATAAGAATAGGACAGAATCACCTACATATCACTAACATAATCAATTTAGACTGTCGGATATATACCAAAACGTTCTTAAAACAAATTAGAGTTGACCAATGGTCTCGCCAGTAATTTATTCCATTGTACTGAAAAGTACATTATATGAAACCGTACACCTGCAAATTCTAAACTGTCTACAAATTGATAGTTATAAATCAGTGTCAATAAGGTATACCCTGTTGAAAAGCTCAATGTGTATACCTTGCCATGAATGTATTTTAACGATAAAACATGCATTAGCCTTGTAGTGGTAATATGTAACAGAAAGTCACCTTTATAAAACATCAAGTATGAGAAAGCGCAAAATACTTCAAAGCTCCCCCGTAAAATGAAAACAGAAGTCCGAAACATATTTCTTACTGAATTTAAAACACACATGTGTTTTACATATATTGAAAATGAAATTTCACAGGTAGATATGAGATGAAATAGTTGTAGCAGTTTCCAAGTAGAGGGACTTGTGTGCAGACGTATGGTTTCAGAACGTAAGCACTTGCTATTTCTATTAGCAGTCAAATGCTCAATTTGAGGATTTAACTTGTCCAATCTTATTCTCCGATTACCTCAATATGTTCTTTTCGTACTACAGAAAACACAACTTTATACGCATATGTTTATTTTTGCCCCCCTAGCAACACCATTTGTCAACGTTTCGTGGGAATCGACCATATATATATATATATCCAAATATATATATATATCCAAACTATTTTTGTAACCTATTTAAGCTATTTGTACTTATGTCTTGTACATATTTATTGTAACATCGGTATTAAATTCATGCGCAACATTGCCCCAACAAATCATCGAAACATCATAGAATCTTAATTTTCGTCAAGTACCATAAATCATAAGAATTTGGCAAGCGTGAATGTTTACCAGATATTTAAAATGTCTTATATTTTTTCAAAACAAACTGTCACTTTCATTTATGTTTGTTTTCTTCAACTACAACCGTTTGACTGTCATTGCAATAATAATTATGATGCCTACGCTATAGCAAAGACACATGTAGGTTGATATATTCCTGTGGACTATGCCGTTGTGTTAAAGTGGAACATACATATAGACTCCACCCACATAGGATAACACACCGGTTGGTAAGAGTGTGATATACTGCTTGTAAACAGAGTAGACAACTTATTTGCATTGTTCTTTGCATTTTCAATTTATGATACATTTATGAATGAGATACCAGGCATTCAAAAATATGCCATAGAGATAATATCAGTTCAATGACTACACATCCATTGCGTATGTGTGATATATTGGATTCCGTGGACAACTCGTGAGGAAGTACACAGTAGTTAAACGGCCAGACAATATTTGTGTCACAAATGAAGCGGTATGGAATGCCTTTGGGTGGATGCGTCAGTAGTCACTATTCAACACACGAGATCAGCCATATTACCGACTGCTGGGATGGGCACCTAGAACTGATCGACACTTAGAGTGGGAGATCGGAGGAGTAACAAAAAGGACACAAGGATAAGACGACAGCCTCACTCAATGAACATAGATGACGAAGGTTGCCTATGTGGATTTCTTCCTTGGCTTACCACAGCAGTATTTAACCTGGGATAATTCTGGTATTTTCTGTAATACAAGCTTTTTATGTATGTATATTTCAATAATCAATTCATCACGGCAACGATCGTGTAGCACGGTACATTGAAGATGTGTAATTGAATGACGTACCGGAAATTCAGATCGCGTCATACTGAAAGTAAGAAATCCTATGCAATCGGAGAGGATTTCGTCAAGACATGTCTAGTTGAAACATCGATGCTTATCCTTGGCGAAGAACAAGGGAGACAGATGAACCAGATATTACTTTAGGATACAATTGTGAAAACGGAATATATGAGACTAGTAAGGTCACCTTAGGATCAGGCCTTTTTATTGCAGACGTGTTAGCACACCTCTCGATACTTCACGCTTCAAGGGACAGCCTTTCATCGTGTGTTCGAAATAAGATTTTTAAAAGTAAATGTTCTCATGGACGGGGCAATCGCTGCAGACTAAAACGGCAGGTGACAACCAGCTCATACATTTATTATAAAGCTGGACTATATTGCACATATTTTTTATGAGATCAGTCAGCTAAACCTCTCGCAAAAAGAGAGAATATGGTGAATATTCTCACAGCTAAGGTTACCGGCTCCCTTTACAAACCAATTTTTCCAACATAAACTAACGAGTCACCCATGTACTCCAAATTGTCAATGCCAGTTTAAATGAACGAAGATGATACCGTATCAAACACAGTTTCCATTGAAGGGGCCATCCTTTGATATATCCCGGGTCTGGAACACTGCGAGAGGAACACTTTTCTTCAGATGCAAGACAAGCTCCTTGGCGTGCGAGACAATAGCACGATGAGAGACGACGCATACGCGATGTGTCACGTGCGGGCGGGTAAAACATCGGTGCCGTTTTCAATTCACTCCATGTCGAAGCCAACCAAATAAACTTTCAGAGACAAATATTAGGCTTAATCAACATGTCCAGACAATTTAAAGTTATTATCTATCCAGTTAACGGTCGCCTTAGTATTCAGTAACTTTCTGGCAGCGGGCTGGTGGTAAATATATAATTCGTTCTGACAGAGCTTCCACAGTCTCCATTCCAATATATTATTGTGGATGACTGGAATTTCCACAAAGATCAACATCAAAACCAATATACAAAATATACAGGATTTTAATAAAGACATGCACATGTTAGTTTTAGTTTCCAACAAACATACTAGATGTTTTGTGACGGAAATGATGTTCAGCATGAAAGCCAGACAAGTATCTCTGTCGTCTTCGTCAAGTGCTCTCACCAATCATGCCGCAAAATCGGCATCAAATGGGATACGTGTGGACAAACATGTGCCATCCTCACGAATCACCGAGTGACAATGGTTTCATCCCACTCTCAGGTTTCAAACAATGTTTTGCAGCTATGTAAGACGTGTCACTGAGGTGTCTTCTCAGAACAGCGACCATGGCGAGACAGATTCTACTCTTCTGCCTTCTGGCAATGGTGATGCACGCAACACAGGGCCAAACCCCGACGTGTACAATCAACATGTCCGGCAACACGTGTGCGTGCAACTCGACATTAGATGACCAATTTGTGAAGAGTTCGTTCGTCGCTCTCCAGACTCAGATACAACAACTGGTGAGCGACAACGCGAAACTACGTAAGAAAGTGGAGACTATCAGCGCAGGTAGGAACTATCTCTGAAAATGCAAATTCCACCGTTTTGTATTTTTATAGAATAATCTTTGTTTAATTTGTAAAAAGAACAATTTTTTTTAACGAACTTGATTGTTCCGCTGCGCATAATCACCTTTTCAAATAAGTTGTTGTAATGTTATGAACAGAACGTTTGGGGATTTAGAATTATTGCAATAGAAAAGGCTCTTAAGATACAAAATGTGCATGTCTTGGTAGAAGTATCCAGTCTCATGGTTAATATTGATTTGTTATTTTAAACTATAGCATTAAATTACTTTCTATTATCAACTTATTGTTTTAATTTTACACTATTAAATATTTGTATAATCAAGCAGTACACTGTGTGTTACTTGTACCTGTGTTGTTGTGTTTGGCACAACTACACTTTTCTGTTACTGATTCCACCGTTTGCTACGCTGTAAATGTTTGAGTGTGTGTGTGTGTGTGTGTGTGTGTTTGTGTGTGTGTGTGTGTGTGTGTGTGTGTGTGTGTGTGTGTGTGTGTGTGTGTGTGTGTGTGTGTGTGTGTGTGTGTGTGTGTGTGTGTGTGTGTGTGTGTGTGTGTGTGTGTGTGTGTGTGTGTGTGTGTGTGTGTGTGTGTGTGTGTGTGTGTGTGTGTGTGTGTGTGTGTGTGTGTGTGTGTGTGTGTGTATTTGTAAGCGCGCACGCGTACGTACATGCGTGCGTGAGAGCATACGTGTGTATACGTGCGTTAATGGTTTTTAGCGTTTAATCATGATATACTCATCACATCATCATATCGATATAGGAATTGATATTCTTGTGTCTGTAAAAAAAACAGCGTATACATAGTATACAAATCATATCTCATGACTTACCAGATAACACATGGCGTAATTAAACGTGTGCAATATGTAGGCCTTACTCACGTTGGTCTTTAGTAGCACGTTTGAATATACTGCGAAGAGAAATAATTTGGGCATAACATCACACTATCACAATAAGCACTTGTTGTTGGTATACCGTAGGGGCGAAGGTGCCGAATCTGAAGCAGTGTTCAAGACGGGATATGAACGACAACAGAGAAAACGGCCTTATCTGGGTACATGTTTTATTTCATTATTTAGCGCGATTTGAACTGTCCAAAGGCCTAGAAAATGCGCTATATAAGAAAAAGCTTTCTTTTTACATTGTATATCAAATAGTGTTCATTAGTAGTTGCATGGGCGCCAACAGACAAAACAAATTAATGCAGCATCAAAAAAGGGGACAACAGAGTTTAATCAGGTTTAATGAGGTACATAACATATGAATCCTCCTCCTAATAAAACACAGGTTTGAGCAGGAACACCGGTCTTTGCTATAAGTCCCCCTTGTGATGCTGCAATAGTTGTCTATTGGAGCCTTTTATATTACATTCATTCTCACAGAGCTATAAATGAATGAAATATATTACCTACCGAGTATGATGATCATCGTTATGTGAATACGCTTAAAATAAAATCGACTATAACCTCAGAAAGGCGGGCGTCACACACATTAAACAATGTTGCACTCTCGATAAGACAACGGTGTCCTTGCCCACCTGCCATCTAAGGAGACTTCTTTACATGGTAATCTTGTTACTTCTTGTTGTCTGTTATTATCTGTTGTTAAATATTGTTAAATCGTGTTGCATTATACAGACGTGCGAGTTCGTCAAGAAACGTGTTGATACAGTACTGCGTCTTGTGTGGAACGGCGACATCCGCCTGATGCACAAGGGTCCAGGGATGCACTCGTGTCGGCGGTGGTTCTTCTCGTTGAACGGCACCGAGTGCAGTCAGCCGAAAACCATCGACGCACAACTCCTGGAAAACGCCAGGGATGTGAACTCCCACAAACCGTCCTACGGTACGGAGTAGCTATAATTTTGTTTGTCCTCGTTGTTCTGTTTATACGCGGGTGAGACTTTGAATATTGTTTCCATGCTTTGGCAGTTGGCCGTTGCTACTGTTCCCACTATTGACAGTAGCTTCCTCTCCATGGTTGATCCCTCTTTTTTGCATCCCATTTGACACCAAATTCACACGTTGACGATAGGCTGCCAATTATCGTGCAAATATATTGACACAATTGACATCTGTGTCAGATCGGTGTCAAATAGCCGTTCATTCTGTTTTTCAACAACACCATTTATTATTGAACGTTACCGATCCATCGTATTTAACATGACTGCTTTTTCACCCGGTCATCTTAATCCATAACCACACAACGTAATACTCTCGGGCAATATCAATCGATCACTAATTAATTACAAACACGACATCACTCCTTTCATCGGGATTATAAAGGAAGAGCATGTATCTATGCCATTCTAGAGTAATGTCTCAACTTCGCTGGATATATTGTCCACATCAATGTTTGCCGGGTCTAAGCAAACATTTTAAACAATTATGTGCAGTCATTGTTTGTGATCCATTCCACTGATGAATAATTAAACAATTCAAAGGTTCTAGAAGTACTAACACTTCAACGCTTAACTGGAACCAATTTCAAAAAATCTTAAAACATAATGCCGACCTTAGTGTATATGCAACGTTGTCACACATTCGAAGTTCGATGGTAGTTCACAGTATGATCAGGTGACATAGTCTGCAAATTTGATAGGCATCTGCCTCGTTCGACGTGGTCTGGTCGCTGGTGACGGATGAATATCTCCAGGTATCGGCACCTTTCGAGGAGAACTTGGTATTTCCCCAGCTATGCCAGGCGTATCCCACACAGATGTGTGTGTTCCAGTTCCAGTGGGGACCGTCGGTCTTGGCACTTTGTCACCAGCTTCCGTTCTCAGATTTATATCGTCATCACCGGATGCTGTCATATGTGCGCTGTTCCTTGAATATCGAGCTCCTTCGGGTGACTGAATGACCAGGCTGTTTCCCGCTGTGTCAATTATCGTGTACGGGGTCGGGTCGAAAGTGGTGGAGAATTTTATGGCTTTGTCTTGCTTGATTAACACTTCATCACCAATCTCCATGTTCGTGTATCTTGCCCCACGCCGCTGGTCAGCATGTAGTTTCGACAGGCATTTCTGTTCCGCGTCTCTGTCGTGCACGTCCAAGTCGTCACGGCACTCTAACGTGAAATCGGGCAGTTTTCCCCTGAACTTGCGGTTGTCGTTCATCTCAGCAGGGCTCTTGCCGGTGGTGCTGTGACTTAGACCACGGTACCTGGCTACATACTTCCGCAGTTCTTTCTTCCAATGAAGTCCTGCGGCTTGGGTTATGCGTATGCGCTTCATGATAGATGCATTCTGCCTCTCAACTTCTCCGTTTGCCTGGGCCCACTTTGCGGTCACCCTCAGATGTTGGATCTCGTAGTCATCGCAATAGTCACCGAATTCGGCTAATCGGAACTGTGGTCCGTTATCGGATTTTATGGTCATCGACTGAATATATCGTCAAGGCTGTCGAATACTTTCTCTGTAGTTGTGGAAGTCGGGATGCTGTATTCGTAGAACCGACTATAATATTCCACCACGACCAGTATCGAGTGTCCAGAAGGTAGTGGTCCTAGTAGGTCCACGGCTATATCTTGCCATGGTCCCACTGGTAGGTCCGTCGATCGGATAGGTTCTGGTGGGTCTGGTCGTGCCACTAGTTGGCACCCATGTCATACTCTGCAGTACGTATCCACTGTCTTGTCTATGCCGGGCCACCACACCTTGCATCTCAGTGCCTGTTTGGTGCCTACTACACCTAAATGTCCTTCATGGGCCAGTGGTAGCGCTCGCGGTCGGAGTTTGTGCGGGATCACAATCCTGGATCCTTTTAGTACCAATTGGCCTATAACACAAAGTTCACCGGCTATGGCTGCGTAGAGTTTATTCGGGCAATCGATCCATTTGCCCGTGTCAATGCATGTGCGGAGCTGGTGTAGCTCGGCGTACTCGCCTGGCGCCCGTTCCACCTCTCTGGTCGTCATCGCCTTGGGAGTTGCATTGATTGCGATGAATCTCACATGCTCCACTGCTTCGTCGCTGATTTCGGATTGTTGTCCATGGTCCACCGTCAGAAGTCTCGAAAGCGGATCTGCGATGTTCCTCTTGCCGGATATGTGTTTGACCTTGAACTCATATGGTTGTAGACGTAGACAGCCATCTCTCGATCCTCGCCCAGGGTTTGGACTTTGGGGAGTAGATCGCTTCGAGAGGTTTGTGATCTGTCCATAACTCGAACTCTCGGTCATAAATGTATGGGTAAAATTTCTCACAAGCCCAAACAAGTCCGAGTGTCTCCTTCTCTGTTTGTGAGTATCGGCGTTCAGTGTTCGACAGGCTGCGGCTAGCGTAGCTCACAACAACGGGACCGTTCGATTGTCCTTGGATCAGGACCGTCCCTAATCCCACTGGACTGGCATCTGCTATTATTTTTGTTGGTGCCTTATTGTCGAAGTGTGCCAGCTTCATCGCTTTCGCTAGTTCCTGCTTGAGCATATCGAATGCTTCTATCTGCTCCCTCCCGAACACAAATGGAACGTCTTTCCAAGTTAATCTTCTCAGTGGGTCACTGATTGTGGCGTACTGTGGGATGAATCTTGCACTGTAATTTACTAGTCCCAAGAAATTCCTCAGTTCATGTATGTTCTTGGGCTGCCTGGCATCGACCACAGCTTTCACGCGTTCATCTGTTGGACCTATGCCTTTGTCTGACATCAGGTACCCGAAGAATTCCAGTTCTGTCAGCCCAATCTTGCATTTAGCCCAGTCCAACGTCAAGTTCACCGCTTTTAGCCTTCCCAGCACCCGACGCAATCACTCGTCGTGTGTCGCCCTGTCTGGATCATGGATCACGATGTTGTCTGATATGTTCGTGGTCCCTTCGATGCCTGCCAACGCATTTGAGATTTCTTGCTGGAAGACTTCGCTCGCTGAATTCACACCAAATAGCAGTCTCTTATATCCATACAATCCAGAGTGCGTAGCGAATATTGTTATGTCGCGAGATTCAGTGTCCAGCTCCAGTTGGTGATAACTCATTTTCAGGTCCAGTTCGGAGAACACATTGGATCCATTCAGACCTTGTAATACTTCGTCGACCGTGAGGATTGGATGACGTTCTCGGATTATGGCCTCATTTGCCCTACGCAAGTCGATGCAGAGTCTTATATCACCGTCACGTTTTGGCACAACTTCAGTGTGGTTTACCCATGGCGTTGGCCCTACCACTGGTTCGATGATATCCAACTCAACTAATTGCTTCAGTTTTCCCCGCTGGAATGGGGTTCTGCGGAGTGGTTGCGCCACTGGTGGGACACTGGGATCAACATGAACTTTTACTTTGAGTGTTCTTTAGTTTTCTCAGGCCAGTGAAAACTTCTGGGAACTCCTGGCGGAATTGTTCTGCGTGACTAGACACAGCGGCTACATAAACACCATTTCTTGTTGAACGCTACCGATCCATCGTATTTAAACATGCCTTCTTTTCTCCCCCGGCCATCCTAATCCATAACCACACAACGTAATACTCTCGGGCAATATAAATCACTAATTAATGACAAACACGACAATATGTACTCGCTGTTCCACCGCCTCTGCTGTCTTTGGTAGTCATCCCACCTCCATCCGCACCAAGGGACCTGCTAATATATCCAGTTTCTTACTACTTTTCCCGACAAACGCAACTGCCCCGCATTCTCTTTCCTTCCTCCGGTCACTCGTCATCGTGTTCTTAACGTTATTCATTGGCGACGGAACGTGGCGAATATTGGAGACTGATACTAACCAAAACACTACACTCACCAAAACTCCAACTGCACCAGCATTGATTATCACAAACTTCCAACACCTTGTCGAAACAACAACAACAACAATAATAACAATGCACTTCCATAGTGCATGTGTCCTCAGTAATTTGAGCTCAGAGGAGCAACATACAAGAATCGTAAGGTAAAACCGTAAACAGAGACTCGCAAGAGTCATCATTAGAACAAGAAACTGCCGAACGTTTATGGTGCGAATGAGATTTTAAACAAATAAGTCATGATTGTTTGGCTATATTGGAGGGCTAAGCCTATATTTAGTTCACCCCACCCCCCACCAAACGCCCCACAAGACACCTGGTTCCGACGTTTGTGCTATTTGCTCTAATCTCGCTTAACCAACTCTCGCCTGGCTGCGTGACTTCGACAGAACGATAGTCTGGCTCTGAATGGCCCTTCTGAATGTTATCCGCTAGATGGCAACATGAATTAAAGCGTCATCAATTGATGAAGTTATATGTGATGTATTGTCTGGATTTGCCGTGTATTAATAATTATTAGTTTCGCTTATCTGACTCTACCTACCGATTTAGCCACTAAGATCAGCACGTCTTGGTTGTACTTTGGCGACTACATATATTAGTTAGCAATCCGACAGTTGCGCGAGATAATTATTTCACTTTGTTTAGTTAAATGTGTCCTTGTTTGGTATTTATATCATGCTTATTCACACTTAGTCTTTTGTTTCTGTTCGAGCATAAGCAAAGAAAGTAAATACGGAATCTTCGACAGCTATGAGAGCTGCCACCTAGTGAATATGCATGTGATTAAAAGGCACTAAATTACGACAAAAGTTTAATGTCGGTTTATTTTGTGTGTGACATGTTTCAATATAAGTTTAATGTTGAATAGTTGTTATAGTATAGTATTATCTAATAAAAATGTAACCTTATTTAATTTGTTATTTCATAGTTGGCCTGAGAGCCAATCATCATCTCTACCCTAATCTGGGGTAAAGCCCCCTACCGGTAACATTGGCTGAAGCTTAATAATTACTAGTGAGAAGCCAAGCGAATGCTGCCATCTCACGGCGCCTGGATAATTGAGGCTATATTTGGTCTGGTAATTCTGTGATCTCAATTGTTGTTCTCAGTATCATCGGTTCAATAACATACACGCGCGACGTCATCGCGAACTTTCCAATGACTTCACCTTGTTTTACTACAGTGGAGGGATACTGCCGAAGTCTGCCGGCGGGAGCGGTGACGGTCGGGTGGAACGTCGGAGACTGCGTCAATCAAAACGGTTTCGACGTCGGCGATAGTTTCACAGGATGGAAGCAAACGGTGCGCATTATCATCGAGGAGGTGGATGTGGGGAACGCCGCCAGTGATATTGTCTAGAATCTAGATGGTGATAACAACGTAGCCATAGTAGATATCACACCAGACTTGTAGCGTACAATTAACGTTTAACAGATTTCCATCGCAGTTGCTCTAAGCCAGAGTAAGATAACTTTGCACAGTTCACGTTTCCTGATGCTTCAGCGAAACTAATCATCTAAAGTTCGATATATGAAACTGAACAATTGTCATACTTTTATTGAGATAGCTCTGAACCAGATTTAACAAGATGCATGTATTTTTGGAAGATAATCTCTCGGTCACCCGACATTCAGACGGTGTCTGTCGCATCCATATTTAACATACATCATCAACACCATAATTGAGTTGATACACGATTAATCTTTTTTTAGATTGTGGTGTTTAAAGGTGAATGACATAGTAAGCATTTGTGTTGTAATTTTATGGTTTACATTTTGCCGGGTTCTCGGGTTGACGCCGAATGTCTCTCCCGTTTGGACATAAGTTTTAAATGATCTCGGGTGGTTGTTACATCATAGGCACCTGCTCTGACATCAAATTATGTCTCACACTTACGTTACATAATATATGATAGGCTTGGCAATGGCGATTATATTATTGCATAATCATATTACGTCATGCAATTCACACAACTTTTTCCTTTGTCGTTTCGTCCTTTGAATGTATGATTAAACATATAGTTCTGAAACAAAATGTTTTCTTTCAATTGTCCAATATTCTATGGGACACAATAATCCACAGATGATGTATAAGTTATAAAATGTGCTTTGACTGAAGTACAGTCCCAAACACGTACTTTGATAAGAACAAAATGCAATCTCGAAAAATGTGTACGCATGGTATAAACGTTATTTCTAATGCGACTTGCACAAGAGTATACACTATGCAGTGTCACAACAAATATCAGTGTCAAATGTGTTGATTGATAGCTATCCTCGCGGTAACGGGCCGAGAGTGGTCCGTGCTAGACGTAAGTTTCTACGGAAACGTGAACTACGAATACATCCGAAAACATATTATTAGATAGAATACATAGTATTTGACCAAAAACATTAGTAATTGGTGCAATTATTTGGTTAAAAGGTGTAATGAAAACACACAAATTGATATTAGACTAATTCGGGTATGGGAGCACACTTACTGGTCAAAGTTCAGGACATAGGTGAAAAGGGCACGTCAAAATGTGAACTACGCTTGCACGCGAATGCACAATAAAAAACACACATGTGTATGACATTGGTTCACTATCGGCCCCATACACAGCTACCAAATGGTATCAATGCCAACACGAAAAAACTACAAACTGAGACAAATAAAGATAATCTAATGACATATATCCGTATGATTGACATCATCAAATGGCACCACTTCATTTCGGTGATTGAACTTGTATTTACGAAAGTACAATCTAAATATAATTCATGCGATATTATCAATGAATTAAACAATGCAATTACGTTTCTACTAGTTTTACAGAAAACTCAACGGTACCAAAAACTATGTGTTCGGAAAAGTTGACCAATTATGGGATACGAACATGCCACCTAAACGTTATCGTTTGGAATTCCGTTTTATTTCTGTGCGCAACTTGTATCAATACATGTACGTTCGGGGTTGCTCTTATTTTGATGACTTAGAACGAGAATAAATTTCATTGATTATCCTTAATATTCACGACCAGGTTATCGTACCACGTGTGTATTACTTTTGCCTAGAATAGAATGTCCTGATGTTTAGCTTTACCACACGTTCCCAACTAGCAAGTAGTAGTCAATGCCGACAGCGTGGGTATCATGGTCACAACAGTGGCACCTATCGGTTGCCTGGGAACCAACTAGTGACTGGTCTGCCACGATATGACATTGGTGCCACCTGGTGGATTGCGAAGCAGATAAATGAATATTCCAGTATCATAAATGAACAAACGTAAACATGTCACATCGTACGGACGTCCCGTAGACACTGTACACTTTGGATTGTTTTGGGAATACGACCGTGTTGCTCTATGGGGGAGTAAGTTGGTACACCATCGATTACAACTTCTTAGGCCTATTATGCAAATGTGTTATTTATATTAAATCACCGAGCTCTATGTCAATTCACAGTTTTTAGGCAACCGATTTAACGAACAAAATATCATACCATGCAAACACACCCAAACACACGCACAGACACGCGCGCGCACGTACACGCACACGCACACATACACACACACACACACACTCAGACACACACAAAGAAACAAACAAACACGCACACACAATCAGACACAGACACAGACACAGACACACACACACACACACACACACACACACTCAGACACACACAAAGAAACAAACAAACACACACACACAATCAGACACAGACACACACACACACACACACACACACACACACACACACACACACACACACACACACACACACACACACACACACACACACACATTCACAAACACCCACAACCACACTCTCTCACACACACACACGCACACCCACACGCGCGCACACACACACTTTCTCTCTCATACACATATACACACGTAAACATACACACATACACACACGCACACGCACACGCACACGCGCACACACACACACACATGCGCGCACACACACATGCGCGCACACACAGTGAGAGAGAGAGAGACACACGCACACACATGTGTGCACACGCACAGGCACAAGCATACGCACACGCACTCGCACGCACACACGAACACACAAAACACACACACACACACGTACACACACAAGCATACGCGCGCGCACGCATACACCCACTCTATCTCTCTCACACACACGCACACACACGCACACGAATACACACACACACATACACACACACACACACACACACACACACATACACACACACACACACACACACACATATATACACACACAAACATAGGCACACGTACACACACATATACACACGCACACGCACACGCGCACACGCGCACACACGCACGCACAGAGACACACACACAAACACACACAGACACAAACATACGCGCACTCGCACACGCACGCGCACGCGCACGCACACACGAAGCGATGCCCTAAACCATTTGAGGACGAAGTTTTAATAAGCAGCTGTATACATGCGCTAATCGGTAATGACACCACTCACATAATTTGCCCGTCCTGATGCCTGGCGCTGAGCACGACACGTAATTTATGTATTAATACGTTATCGGGTGCTAACAAAAAGACTCGAGCTGACCGTCCGCCTTCATAGCGCCGTACAGCATGCGTCAGTGCAAGACATCAGAGTAACTGGATCAATACTTCAATAGCTCGTAGTCGGGCTCGCGTTGGTGCACCTGGCCTCAGGTAAGTCTTTGTCATCATAGAGGCTTCCAATTGTTCAGGCGATGGTTTCAACGTCTGCTTAGCTAGCGTATGTAGTAGTAAACAATAAAATGACCAGTGCGCTTGTTCATGGCACAAACGAACGGGTTTTTTGTTAGTACATCGCATTGATGTCTGGTAGCCAAGAGAGGTGGCAATTGGATTTCCAAAACTTGCCTTTTATGTACATATTATGATCTATGTTCGATATGTGTGTGTGAACGCTTTCACATTTTGTGCTTCTTCTCTTGTAGTCTTTGTTTATATACGGGTGTTCCATTTTATCATCCTTTCCCAGTTATCTCCTTAATTCTTTACACAATGGTTTCGAATTTTTAATTAAACACGTGCATTTATCCTTTCGACCTGCGCTTGATCCTCGAGATTCAGAGCATCAGAAATCATGTCAAGCGCGAGAGATCATATATATCAGCGCCATGTTTACGCAAGTCTAACAGATGTATTTTCAGACGCTCTATTTTATTGTAACTAGCTACGATTGGGTGTGTAGGGGGTAATTGAACCAATAACAGGAAAATACTAACCACACTAGCGGCCTCTAGAAAGAAGTGTATTATATCTTATATTGGCTTAAACAAAAATAATACGACAATGCCATCTTATTCTACATGTGTACTGAACAATTTATGTTTTGTAGCGTCCGGGTTAGTTTCCAGTGTACTTTCTTTAGAATGGATTTTAGCTAAATTGGAATACATACACATTTAATACGCATAGTATGCGAGACATGCGTTTGTATGCTCGCATTTTTGAAGAAACAAACGTACACACAATCAGTTAAGGCTATGACTCTCATGCAAACGACTGAACAAAGAAAGCAAATAACTTGTTATGTCATTCTAATTATGCTCATCGTTATACATTATACTAAATTATGTATAGCAAGCCGGTATAGAATAAATAACACGACACAAAATTATTTAGCACGGACCTGTTGTTAGAATTTCCCAGTGGGATATAAGACAGGTTAGAATACACCGCAACAAACGGTTTTGAGCAATACGTGCATACACACACACGCGCGCGCGCGGACACACACACCACAAACGCGTGTAATATTACCAGTATATTTTATATATATATTTGTTGTGTCCATTTAAACGTTATCTATTTTCCCGAATACCGTTTGATCGCATGTCAGCCAAGTTAACATGGTTTCATCCTGTTACCTTCTTACACTTCCGTTTACGTTCTGACTCCTAATTTACTTTGGTGTTATGTTTTATTATCTTGGTTTTTAGTGCTGCGTTGTTATGTCTTCTATAATCTCGACTCTTGTAACTCTATTTGTGTCAGCACCTTTGAACAGGATCACCTGGAGCAATTGCGCTCTAAAAGTGTTATTATTATTACTATAGTATTATTATTTTATTATTATTATTATTTTATTATTATTATTTTTTTTTTATTATTATTATTTAGTTATTATTATTTTATTATTATTATCATTGTCCTGTCCTTATCATCCGTCTCCATCTCAAACCACAACACAACGCAACCTCTGCTATTTTCATATCCTGCTCCACAATGAAACTTCTCCCATGTCCACGAGCTCTGGCGCCCGCCATTACCATCTGTCTCGCTATTACCTGTCCACCACAAGTAATATCGATACCTACGTAGACTGGCAGGCAATATCTAACTAATGCTAATAGCGTATATCGGTGTCATCAATATTTCACGACGCCACTCCATCGACGTGTCGGCACTGTCAATAGATGAAGTGTGTTAACAGCACTTGAGCTCGCGAAGCAAGTGATGCCATTAACTGGTTGAACGCTCTTTAACATTCAAGACTCCTTTAGCCGTCTAGCTCACGAAGCCCGTGTTTTGTCATCAAAGCTGTTTTGAAAGTGGGTGCTCTCGTACACTGAAATGTATTAATTTACGTAGTTTAAGTCAATAAGGTGGTTGCTACTGCAGCGATTAAATTAATTCTGTGTAGCACTCTTTTTTACTCATTGTAGTATTTTATTCTAAATAGCAGTTAAGAAATGTCGATTGTGCAAATAGTAAAGATTTGGCTTTACATCAATTACTATTATTAGAATAACTCTTGTTTTCCTGACGTTACATATATTTATACTTGGAAATGGGTATGAAAGACATTGGTTTAAACTGCTTACAGTGACAATATTATATTGTATAATTTTAGGTCACATGAACATACCTTAGTCCGGGAAAATAATAAATACACACGTGTGTCTTGTGATGTCTGGATCCAATTAAGTGATTGATCCTGCGTCTACATGTATATCTTATATCATAGCCCATATATATATATATATATATAATCACATTCTCAAACTGGCCTTATCTATGTATTTTATATAACTATTATATATGAATATAAATATGTTGATATGTCATTTTTTCACTGATATTGTTCGTAAACAACTTCGTTAAAATAAATAATTGTGCTCCGACATTTTATTTACGCAATGTTTTTGATAATTAAGAAAATCATTACATTACCGGGAATTATTCGACATGAGGAGTGAATGTACTTGTGGAAATGTGTATGCAAATGATAGCACCCCAGTCATACACAAACGACAATTAACGCATAATTGCATTAGCTTTGCGTTAATGGTACATGTAGGGCGCGGTGGACTGCCGGCCATAGCAATGGACTGTCGATAGAATGAACAGTGATTCGCGTCTATGTACTGCTGTTACTGAAGAAAGATGCAAAGTAGTTGATCCCTTCCACTTTATGTACACGTCAGAGGAAGCGAACTCGAACCAAGTTGCTCACCGAGTATCCATACAGCTGCCTCCAGTAGATCTGGGGATACATCGTGCCTCGCACATATAACGATGGGAACAAGCAATTTAGCACGTGTTTGCGATATCAGGTGTTGCAATAGCCAAGCTATGCCGGCAGGTGACACTGTAGAATCGATCACTGCACCCGGCAGCTTCAAGCACACAGTGTTAAGGCCATGGCGCCATCGTCCGTGATAGTTCACGACTCGTGGTCTTGGGGCCACACAATATTCTGAAACAGTATTTCAGTATAAAAGACGTAACATACACGTTTAATTCTGCAATAAATTGTATTCATAAACGTTGAACGGTACTGCCACAAGTTTTATCACGCACTAGGCAATGGTCTAAAAGAAGGATAACCGATAACGCACTCAATGATTACGTGATCTGAGTGTGTATTTATTATTTGAGTGCGTCATTAAAACGCACACGTGTACGCATATATAAATGCAGACATAATGAAAAGCAAAATGGCCGCATTTAATAGGTAGGCGCAAGAGCAGGAAACCCGATCATCGATAGTTCAACGTGCGTTGATTATCTTTCTCTCTCCAACCAGTAGAGAAAGAGAGAGAGAGAGGACCGTTGATTAAACGTCAGCGTAAATCATCTGTATGCTCCGTGTTATTTCGAACAATGCGTGCAGACGTTGTTGACAACATCGCAGTAGTATTTCCAGTATACAATGAGGATCTGGTAGATGTGGACAGGAAAACGACCGTATCATGTTCTAATACGGATTTGCTTCAAATAAAACAATCGTGATGAACTACAAACATATAGCGATGCACGACATAATAGTCTTACGCAAGGTGGACAATAGCAGATTTTGTTTGATGAAGTAACCATATAACTGGCATCACTCGATAATTATCAGCAAAACCTAGCGTGTAGTATATAGGTATATTTCACAGCTTGGTAGTTGTTGACTCTCGGTGGAGAGAGGAAAGCTGTTCGCTGGTTAATCCATGTACAGAATTGTACAGATTAAGACGGCTTTATGCTAACGTGAAGTCGAAAAAAACGGATTTCAACCCTATAAATGTGGCGTGCATGTCTGATGTTGGTTTGTGACACGCGTGTCGTGACAAGCAAGTCAGTGTTTTATGTTGCGCCTTGCGTGTAATCGTGCCATTACGGAGATACATCAATAGATCAGCGGTTATGTTAAATGCAACCCTCTATTTGCGTCTCTCCACGGCTGTCCTGTGAACTTGTAGCTTTCAGTTCAGGTCTTAGCGTGTCTTGTTTCAAAATCATTTGATAAAAAGTATGCAGCATGTGACGTGATACAAATACGCACACTTTTACTAAACCGATTATACACTTTACTTAAAGTAGCGGGTCTTATCATTTTGGCTGCAACCCAAAATCCGGTTGCGGGATTTGTTTCGCGACCCATGCCTTCAAATAGTTAATTGTGATAAATTTTTTATTTTTATTGAATGACCCAACATTTTTGGTAACATTAAGTTTTATTAAACGTGTTTGTTGAACAAAGAGGAATCACCACATTAGCGCTGTTGATTGGTTTGTCGACGTAGAAAGAGGACATCCCAAGGGAGGGGTGTCCTCCTTCTACGTCACCAAATCAATGAACCCTTTAAAAATTCAAAAAACAAAGATGGCGAGCAGGATCGGAAATGTCGTAGGATTTCAACAATATTTTATTTGTATTATCACACAGATGATAATATTTTAATATTAACAAACCCGATTGAACTAAATCAACTAAGGTGAGAATGTTAAGTTTAAAGTGTAAAACACGGGGAAAGGCATTTGTATGTTTGTGCGTCTGAAGAAGTTAATAACAACTACAATTAAGAAACTTATTGCACTGTGATAGAAAGCCTGGCATCACCAATGCCTATTCTTCCCAGCTGGTTTGCCTACAGAAGAACCAGCATTGAAACACAAACGATTTCCATCGCCGAACTTCCTTTGTCGCTGTAACTAGTAAACAATATAACCGCATGGTACACGGAGTGGCATTATGACAGTTGTTCCAAATGTAACCCAGATTCTGAATCGAAGAGAATACGATAATCGATTACGAGCCGCCATATCACAAATGACGAGGAAAACGAACATTAGACGGGTTACAATAGTTAATGGCCAAAGAAGCTCTAGATTGGTCACGCAACGGAGTATGTGAGATTCCACCGGGAACTGTGAGATGTTTTTAGAATACCTCACTTTGAAACGTAATACTAAGTAAACCACTTACATGATAATGTCAATTTGGGTTACCACATGGTTAGATCGAATTAACTCGTTGTTACGTCGTTGCTGTTTGGTGACATATTATTGGAACTGCTATATCAATGTATCGAATGCTGACTTAGGGCATAATGCCGTAAATGGATCTCTCTCTCTCTCTCTCTCTCTCTCTCTCTCTCTCTCTCTCTCTCTCTCTCTCTCTCTCTCTCTCTCTCTCTCTCTCTCTCTCTCTCTCTCTCTCTCTCTCTCTCTCTCTCTCTCTCTCTCTCTCTCTCTCTCTCTCTCTCTCTCTCTCTCTCTCTCTCTCTCTCTCTCTCTCTCTCTCTCTCTCTCTCTCTCTCTCTCTCTCTCTCTCTCTCTCTCTCTCTCTCTCTCTCTCTCTCTCTCTCTCTCTCTCTCTCTCTCTCTCTCTCTCTCTCTCTCTCTCTCTCTCTCTCTCTCTCTCTCTCTCTCTCTCTCTCTCTCTCTCTCTCTCTCTCTCTCTCTCTCTCTCTCTCTCTCTCTCTCTCTCTCTCTCTCTCTCTCTCTCTCTTCGTGCCATAGCTGGGACATAAGGCTTCCACAAAAGAGCACTATTTAAGTTGTCGGTGCCTTCTATCCGTCTCCATGTCTCTTTCGGACGACCTCGTCTCCATCTCCGCTATATTACAGAATATGCCTTAATCATTGACATTTCTCAGAAATGTAAGTCACTCCGGTAGTAAGGAGACACCTAGCCTAAAGCATCACACGACAAAATCACCTGCGTCGTAAAATGTGTACCCACCATCGTCACTGAATCGTGTGTTTATGTTATAAATGGATGGGTCCATTGGTTTAATGTTCACCTGACATGACACGCTACTCAATACACCCCTAAGGCACAGTCGTCTGTTTGAGCTATTTGATGCTGGAGTGAAAACACAACTATTTCTTAGATCCAATAATCACGCGGATGTGATGGAGTTCGTCGAAATTGTCAATGTGCAATATATTAAACAGTAGCAAAATACGGCTAACTTAATGTTAATAGAGGGTTTTCTGCCATATACAGTATATAACCTTGAGTTTTAAGTGGCGTATATAAATATAAAGAGTGCGATGATAATTTTTATTTGTTGTTGACCATCATCATTGCTATGTTATTAGCGGCACGTTTGCCTTTTTATTGCAGCATGTTTTCAAGAAATGTAAGTAGCTTATTGTGTATAAATCTTATAAGAGCATTGAGCATTAACTTGTTCTACAGAACCTGCCATGGCTTACGTCATGACGATGATGTCAGCAGTGCCGGCACGCTACCTGGTTGTTGTACTGACACTCACGCTGTTGTCTTGGATCGAGGCTGTGCACGCAGAAACCCTCAAAATAAGTAAGTATTTCACCACATGTATACTTCCCCTTCTACCATAATTTTAAATTATCTTTCTGCGAAACATCCTTCCGAAAACGTATAAATATACCTGCATTAAATTTAAAGTCAAGCTTGTTTCCCAAAGCTGTTTGTGTGTTTGCAGTCAAAGTGCCACCATAGGTTATTGCCTGCCCCAAACATTAAAAGTCAAGTTTTCCTGCAATGCCGATATAGGAGACCGTCAAAATGAGAACCTTTTAAAATTTCGAATTTCCTCGAAGCTAATCGAATGGCTTTGCACATTTATTATGACATTTTTCTTTCTCGATTAGATTACCTACTTTATGCAATATATGAAATTCTGTTCAACAATCGTTAGTAAACAAAATGGTTTGCGTGCAAATAAAAAAAAATGTACGTTTGTTTTCCGATTGATTCCTTGCAAATGCCTAACAACTATTGCTGATATAAATGCACTGCCCTTTTAAAAACATTCAGCACATTGACCTATGCCAGGTGATCTGACGGCAATGTATTAATCTTAAGCCGACGTTATTCTTGATCAACTGTCGAATCATCGTGGTCTACGCGCCGAGGCTGGCACATCTCTGATTACCACACTGATTTGGCATCGTAAAGGTCAAAATAATAATATTGCATTTATTAGCTAGCTGGATGCATGATGCAGGTATAAAGTAAACCCACTGTCTCACGGTCAAGTGGTACGCAAGACATTGTTTATAATTGTACAATTTGCAACTAAATTAAACAACTAATTAACATGTGTTGTATGTGGGTAAACTAGTGGGCCTGGTGGCTTCCACAGTACACTACGTTGTCGTAATTGCAACTTTCAAAGTCGACTTCCGGTGAATTGTGTGTTGCAGTCGCCGTGGTAGACGAGAACGATGCCCAGTTCAGCAAGAATCTTGAAATAGCCGTCGAATACCTGAACAAGCCAAACTCGAATGTCTTGACCGGACATGACGTCATCCTTGATGTCATCAGCAGTCGAAACAACGACTCGTTTGCAGCAATGGAGAATGGTAGGGTAATACGAATTGTCAATATGTGCATGACGTTGCAATTGTAGGATTACTAGGGCGGCATGACATCTGCTAAGTAAAACATTCCTGCATTCCATTTCGCTTGAAAATCCGTATGTTTTGTCATAAAGAAACACTTCTTGGGACTGAATTTCAACAAAATATACGACGGAATGGCAAAAATAATCACGTGTTTAACAGCCGTTGTTTGACAGATTGATGGACAAAATTAAACAAGTCATGTGGTGGATCGGTCAATTATATTAAGGGTAAGAATTGTATAGTGACTCGTGAACCAATAAGCCCATGTCCCGTCGGTAAACGGTGCTAAAATTTCGTTCGGATCGGCCAAGAAATACCGCTGTGTATAAATAGGCCAAGCCACAGATTGAAAATAACAAATAGACTCACACTCACATTTACAGCTTAAATTGGTATTCTTTTCAGACACAACATTTTGCTAATGTTACATACTTCATTCACGATTCAAACAAGACTTGCAAAAATACACGATACCCGCACAATACGACAGGTTCTGCCAAACAGACTGACTCAACACCTATTGAAAACGACGTGGTTCGCGTATAGGTCGAACACAGTGCAACTGAAGCAAGGTTCTCTTCAGTGCCATTAGACCGTCGTCGTGTCCTTTTATTCGTAGAGTGACGTCAAATGTACGGCTCGGATACATCACAGCCAGCGTGTGGCGCGATGGTCGACTATTAATTAACGCGGGCGGTTCAATTTTCATCTGGCCATTTCTACCTGTTTCTTTCACCTGGCACAAGCACGCTACTTCACCGCGAGAGCAGCGCTTTGATAAACGCCAACAGAGGTCACGCCATCAAATAATGGCTGGACATTTATATATAAACTCGTAAATAATTAAACCAACCGATGCTCTTGAAGTTAATGACGTGCATTAGTGTGATTGTGTTTAGTGGTATTGCTGTTACATGGGGTTATGGTATTGCTTTTAGATGGGATTATTGTGTTCCCAACAACCCCTTTGGCATGTTTACATGTTGCGAACCAGAGGACTATGGGCATTAGTATTTGTTGTAATAGGAATAGAAGTAGGGGAAAGTCCCTAAAGCGCACCGCCTAAGTTTTATCTGCTATTATTTTGAAATGTATTTGTCACAGAATCGATTTATTTGCACTATTCGACGCGGGTATATTAATGCTTCATTATATATACAGTAAACGTCATAATTGTTATAAAAGAAAACAATATTACATAAAGTAAAAATATAAAAAATGGGGCGTTTTGGGGACGCGTGCCCCCAAAGCGTCCCACCGCCTCTCCCCAAAGCGCACCTCCTGTGTCATGGTCACCAAATGCTGTCAATCGCCTAGGCAATCCAACTAAAATGTAGACTAGGCTAAACGTTTATTGTTGCATGCTGGTGAAAACAATTACAGATGACATTACGGAGTGGTAATTACTAATTACTATTAGGCCTATAGTCTAGCCACCATTGACTCATTGTTGATTGTTAACCTACACTGATAGTCTACGTTCAACCATTCTGCGACTACTGCATGCAAAGGTCGCATGCGGATTTCTCGTTTCCACACTTTTCATGGTCCCATTGGCGGCACAATGGACATTGCAGCCAATCTTCTGTTGGTGGCGTGATATAGAGCTCACTGCAATAGATGCACCTGTATTCTTCATTCGCAGGGGTCGCACCAACTTTACGCACTTTGTGCAGTTCGCGCTTGTTGGTTTTCTTGCATGACTGCTTATTGGCTTGCCCCTCAAGCTTCTCGTTCTGCTTTTCTCGCAGATTATCCTTGTATGGCGATGACGTGATATGTTCTGCAGACTGGGAGCGTCGTTTATGGGACTAGGAGTTTTGATATGCCGTGAATGAACATGTTTATAGGCGTCATTGGTGTAGTGCGGCCAGTCGATGTGGAGGCAACTGCGTCAGGCAGCGTCGCGCGTTCGGAGAGGTTAGTCGCTTCAACATGGGCGCTGCTCGGAAGAGGCTCAGACGTGACAATTTCATTAGGAGCAGTTACCGCCGGCGGGACGCTGCTTGCTGGGGCTGCCTGTTCGCTGTCCGTCATCAATGGCGCAAAATCTGCATCTCTAAACACTGCAGGGTTGAATGGCCACAGTCCACAACTGGAGAACCATGACACGGCTTTGTCGATCGTGCAAGCCCTTGTGTACGCTGGTCCAAAGAGGGCCGCAATGTTATAGAAGGTGATTCGTTTTCCAGCGTTGCTAGTCATCCAATAATCGCATGCCTGTCTGTAATACTCCTTGAGCGGTCCGAAGTAGCACTTGTCGAGCGGCTGGAGTCGAGGAGTAGTGTGCGGTGGAAAGGAGATGAGCTCGACGCCATTCGCCCTGGCGAGTTCCACTGCTTCGAGCGACTTGTGTCCGTCAACAAAGAGTACCTTTTTGGCAGGCGTCGGTTTGACCACATAGACAAAGTGATTCAACCACTGCACGAAGACTTTGCTGTCTGTTCAGCCACTGTCTGTCACCCCCCCCCCCCCCTGTACCAGGTGGACAGCCAACGAGCAAGTGCTCGTTCATTTTCTTCCTCGGGTAGATCATAAATGGTGCGAGATAATGCCCACTTGCACTCATGCTGCATATGATAGTGACCGTTTTCCCCTTTTCGCCACTCGTCACTTTTCCAACCTGTTTCTGACCATTTTTCGCGACGATTCTCCCAGGTTTGTGCACAACCGTTAAGCCGCTCTCGTCCATGTTCCAGATTCTGTCACCATCTATTGGTCCAATGCTCTCAAGAAGCGACCTCCATATCTCGAAAAAATTATCGACTAGTGCCTTATTGAATCCCACTGCCCGATTTATACTCGTCGCTTCCGGTTCCCTAATAGAGAGTGTTCCGTTTCTGGCAAGAAATCCAGCTAGCCAGTGTCGACCAGCCATTTTTTGATTTGATCAAAGGGGTGTGCGACGCATTTGTCGGAGTTCGGTAGTTGTTAACCCGTAGAACCTTTGCTGCATGTCCATTGCATGGTTGGCGATAATATCTTCAATGTCGGTGTCTAGGATCTGGCGAAATCTCCCTAGAAGTTGCCGACCTGGACAGGACAGAGCCGAATTTGTATGGATAACTTCACATAAGCCTTTTTATAAAGTTTGAAACAACACAGTAATAAAGTAGTACCACACCATGGCAATTGAAATTAAGCTGTGTGGTGTTTTTTTTATATAAATTACTTGTAATATTATTCGAACGCATAAAACATTGACCGAGTTGCAACCCATTTTATTGCAATAGTAATAATTATTGTAACTATGACTACTGAATTATGAAAATCAAATTTTCAGACAATTTTTGGATAAATTATATAAAAATTACCTGGCCCTTATGGTATCGTTGACGAGTTCGCCTGGGGATTCCGTATTGCCGTTCAACGCTTCTATATGATTCGCCATGTTGAAGAGCAAAGAGGGCCTCTTGTAAATCTGCCTCTCCATAGTTCCGCTGTTGTTGATCACGTCCCATCTAAAATAAACATTGGTTACATAGTTTCAATTTCGGGAAATTACAATAAATCATCGCATTATGCTATCTGAATCCGCAAGAAAATTGTAAGTAAACTAGTTTAACATACACAAATTTATTAAAGTAGTCTATCCTAAATTGTGTCACATTTGCGGGTCCCCAAAACGTACCTGCTGTGAACCGTGACTGTAGTACAGTGCGTATTAGTCCAATTTGTTTCTAGAACGCGAGAAATACATTATATTTTAATTAATAAATGAATTAATTTATGATATACACGAAAAAGTTTAATGTCCCCAAACCGCACCTCCAATTGTATGAGTTTTGCTGCGGTGCGCTTTGGGGACATGGGGGAGGTGCGGTTTGTGGAAAACTGTTAGTGACACCAAATCGGCCATTTGCAAAATTGTATTTATAACTGAAATTCACAATATTCGCGTATGGTTCGATCATGCAATTGAACTACTGACAGTGTCATCGTAAGCAGTAATCATTATTATTTGGTGCACTGACAAGCCTTCCACTAAATGCACAAAATAAGATAAAAAGTGTCATAAAACTCACCGAACGTCGTGTTATGTCAAGGCGAACGTGAATGTGCTTATTTTTTCTGCGCATGCATCAAATAGCGACATCTATCGAATGTGACAAGCAACACCTGCATTGTGCTGGTTCAATCCACTACGGTAGGGATGGGGCGCTTTGGGGAGGGGGTGCGCGTTAGGGACTTTCCCCTACTAAATAGGTTGTGGAAAGAAACCTATATAGAGAAGTGCATTGAGTTAATATGGTTTAAACAGACAAGTGTTGCTAAAACATCTTTAAGAATCACACTCAATTATGCACACGTGCACACAAAAACTGCACATTATTTGAACAATATTTTATTAAAATCATTGCTCTTTGATCCGATAGTGTGCGCCAGTCTCACAAGTGGCGTCTCCGTCATTGTCGACTTCTCGTCTCCTTACGTCACGATGACGATACGCTCTCTGGCGGAAGCGATGGGAATAACTCACGTGGCCAGCGTAGATCCATCGTACTACGAGATGAACACGATGCAGGTTACTCACAAATGTTTCTTTCCGCGAACTTCAGGAATTAATTCGTAGCACCTGTGGTTATGTGTGACATAATTAGCTGGGTTGAAACTCGACTTCTGGTCGTGACGCAAGACGTGTTATCAAAATACATACTAGTTATATATACACACGCGCACACACGCACGCACTCGCACACGCACACGCACACGCACACGCACACACACACACACACACACACATATATATATATATGTATATATATATATATGTGTGTGTATATATATATATATATAGTATACACACAAACACGCACATTGCATTGCATTAGATTGCATTGCATTGATAGACAGATAGTTTATTTTAGAATTGTATAAAATCGTACACACAAACAAGTAGAATCAACAGTAAAGTGGTATACAATTCCGGGCTGACAACGGAGCCAATTAAGGCTGACACCAGTTGATTAAATGTGAGTACAATAATAAGATTAAGAAAGTATTCAATAACTAGCTGTCAACCGGCATTGCATTGTATTGCTTTACATTGCATTGTCATTGCTTCAAACACAAATAATGATACTGTTGTCCCATTTCTGCTGTTCCATTGCGTGTGCAGTACAACACATCCGTCAACATACTACCGCCGGCTGGTGTCATGCTAGGGGCTATTCGAGACATTGTCAGTCAGGAGAATCTCACCAAAGTTGGCATAATCTACGACCACACGTTTGGTAAGTCAATCTTTTGGTAACACATAAACAAACATTGGACCATTCATGTATTTCCATCCATTTATTGGCAGCTCTGCGATCTGCATGAGTGGCATCCTAAGTAATTAACCTAGATTGTCGTTTAACCCGTGTTCTACTAGACAGTTCGGGTTGCCGAAAATAGTGTGATGTCGCAACATGGCCCAACAAATTCGCTCTTCGGCAGAGTTAAAGCCTGCAATTGTGCTGTATATATATATATATTTATATATATATATATACAGCACAATTGCAGGCGGGACATTCTTCTTCTGACTTCTCCGATCCTGATCACATCCCATACCAACTTGGTTTCCCTAAGTTCTTCCTCCAGTTTTTGTTTTTGTATCTATAGTGGGGCGCATATATTGTACTTTGCATGTTGGGGTTGTTGTCCTACCCTTCCACGCTTGCTGGTGCGGTTTGGAAGGGGAAGACGTAGGGTGAACGAAATTGCCCAAGTTTCGACACGTCAGCCGAACCAGTACCGAACCACTGTTCAGCCGGCGCCGGGATTTGAACCCCGGTCCCTCCAGTCGAGAGTCCGGTACTCTAACCACTCGGCCACTGCGCCCCACTAGAAAAAACAAAAACTGGAGGAAGAACTTAGGGAAACCAAGTTGGTATGGAATGTGATCGGGATCGGAGAAGTCAGAAGAAGAGAGGAATGCTTCACTACCTTACAAAGCGGCCATCTATTATACCTTTCCACAGCGAACAACGGCCAAGCTGGAGTAGCCTTTCTCATAAACAAGAAATAGAAAGGGTTAACAGCATCAGCCCCAGAGTAGCAGAACTTGTTCTATGCATAACAATGCTCTACAAGCTGAAGATAGTACAAGTATATGCACCAACAACAGCATACTCAGAAGAAGACACAGACAACTTCTACAACAACGTGGATGATACCTTAGAAAGGTCAACCCACTACACGATAATGATGGGAGACTTCAATGCGCAAGTAGGGAAACGAACAAACATTTGGGAAACGGCAACAGGCAAATTTGGTCTAGGTGTGAGAAACGAAAGAGGCGACACCTTGGTAGGATGGGCAACATCAAGACAGTACAAAATCATGAATACCATGTTCCAGAAGAAAGCAGGGAGGAGATGGACATGGGAAAGCCCAAATGAAGAAACGAAGAACGGAATTGACTACATCCTGACAAACAAGCCAGACATCGAAATCGATTCGAGATACTACAGGAACTAGACGACATCGACACCATGAGCGAAAACATCACTGAGATGATCCAACTAAGTGCAACAAGTGTAACCAAAGAAATCAACAGGCATGTAGTGATGAGAATATCGTCACCGACACGAGCCCTAATGAAGAATCGCCTAGAAATTGTGGATAACGACGACCGTAAAAACAACTAGAGTACGCTGAAAATATGCTAGACCATCAAAACGAAAACGAAGGAGGACATCAGAAAGTACAAACAAGAGATTGTACAAGAAACGATTATGTCATCAAAGAGCACGAAGAAAGCAAGAAAAACGCAGGCACTAGGACGAGACAGACTGATTACACTTCTAGACAAGCAGGGTAGAGAAATACAAGACCAAGATATGATCATGGAACGATTAGAGGAATTCTACACCGAGCTATATGACAGTGAACAGATTACCATAATTCACACCGACCCGAAAGAGGTACCAGAGATAACACCGTGGGAAGTGGAAGTTGCATTAAGATATATGACGAATGGGAAGACGTCAAGCAAAGACCATGTAAACATTGAAACATTAAAAGCAGGAGAAGATATCATCTCGAAGACACTGGCTAAGCTGTATACTAAATGCTTATCAGAAAGACGAATACCCACCGCTTGGAAGAACGCAAAGATGGTGATAATCTTCAAGAAGGGACATAAGAAAGACTTAAAGAACTACAGACCGATATGTCTGTTATCAAACATCTACAAATTACTCTCAAAGATACCAACGAGTAGACTAGAGAACACACTATACGAAAACCAACCACGAGAGCAAGCAGGATTCAGAAGCATGTATTCAACGGCAGACCACATACACGTCGTAAACCAACTGAAAGAGAAGTGCCGAGAATATAATATCCCGCTCTGCAGCGCTTTCGTCGACTACGAGAAGGCTTTCGACTCGTACAAACTGAAGCAATACTGACCTCCCTTCAAGAACAGGGTATAGAAGATGTGTACATCGAACTCCTGAAAAACATCTACACTAGCATCTCGGTGACAGTCCACCTACACAAAAAAGCAACAAGATCAACATCAAGAGAGGAGTACGACAGGGTGACACCATATCGCCCAAGCTGTTCACGGCAACATTCGAAAGCATATTCCGAAGACTGATCTGGGAAACCAGAGGCTTGATGACAGACGGAGAATATATCAGCCATCTTCGCTTCGCCGACAACAAACTCACAGGCGCTACTACACCGCAAGAACTACAAAACATGCTGCAGGAGCTAGCTGATGAAAGTGAAAAACAAGGTCTCAAGATGAACATCTCGAAGACAAAAGTGATGCTAGAAAATGACACGTAGATAGAGAACGTTGAAAGCTACATATATTTGGGACAGCGATACAGTATCCGAGACACAAACCAAGACAAGGAGATTCAAAGAAGGATCACTGCCGGCTGGACAGCATTCACCAAACACCTCGACATCTTCAAGGGTAACCTTGGAACCTGCTTGAAGAGACAAGTCTTCAACTCATGCGTACTTCCAGCGATGACATACGGCGCGGAAACATGGACACTCACCATCCAGGCAAAGAATAAGCTAGCAGCCGCACAAACAAAGATGAAAAAAAGTATGTTAAACATCACATATCGGGAGAGAAAACATCTGGGTAAGGCAGAAGACAAAGGTCATAGACGTGATAGAACAAATCAGAAGACAGAAGTGGACCTGGGCGGGGCACGGCACATCAGCAGACTAGGAGATAACCGATGGACATCGCGTATCACAACCTGGAGACCTTACGAAGGGAAACGATCTAGAGGAAGACCGGCGAGACGGTGGAGAGACGAACTAGACGAGTACTGGAAGGGCACCATCTGGCAGAGGATAGCGGATTTGGAAACGACATGCTGAGGCCTTTGCCCAACCACGGGATACTACGGCTGCACAATGGTGATGGTGATGATGATGATATGTATATACTATTTCGAATACGGCATAATATACAAAATGCAAAAACACATTTATATAACTAAACGATCTACCATAATTGATCTTTATGCTCTTGAACTTAGACTGTAGCCCTAATTTGAAAATAACGATCTCTATATTATACACAAATGATATTTTGACAACGCCTACTATTTATGTTTATGTTTTATTTTTAATAAACTGTAAGGTTGTTTACGGCGAACCGTTCACAGTGCTACTGTCAGTCAATAAGTTGCTATTTTTCTCACTGGCTTTTTTATTGGAACAATAGTTAGATAAAACTATAGAGTAAACTTACGAACTGTACATAAATTAACAGACGGGACATTCTGTGACGCGTTTAGCCATGTCCTCGCGTCAGACGTTCTATGGTTTAAGCGGTAATAAATTCAATATACCCACATACATAATTATGGTGTTCTACGCATCACCTATCACCTGTTTATGATGGCTAAACGTTTTTGTTTGAATACATGCTCTGAGACAGCCCTGTAAACTAGTTCAAACAATTCAAGACATGGTTGGACTAGAATCTAAGTTAATAAACTAAAACGTCTAAACAAGGGAAATAACGAATGACGTGAACCACTCCAAACAGTCGCTTGCAACATTGCAGATTTGGACAACAAGCCGAAGCGCCTCTTGCGGAACATTCCAGCACAACACCTGTACTTGCGAATGGCGACGACAGTTGCCGAGATTGACGAGCAGCTTGAGAAGATCAAATCAGCCGAGCTGCACCATTTGTTTCTTGTGTGCAGTTCGGCCAACGCCGACGTATACATGGGCAAGGTATGGTATATAGAAGTGCCGGCTAATGCCACATACCGGCATTGATATCAAAACATGGCAAACACTCAAAAAGGCTATACGTTTCTTCCTTGAGCGACAAGAATCATATAAATATGGCACTAAAACTAAAACCTCGAAGCTCTTTCTATATATATATATATATATATATATATATATATATATATATAACTAATTGTATTAATAATTTAGCTTTTGTAAATTATTGCTTCGGCGGAAATTATCAGAAACAGGCGAAAACTGGTTTACGCCGGTTTCAGTCACTGTCTATGCGAAAACAGGGTTCTTCAGCAGAATTGGCTGGTTGGTTAACTGGTTGAATGATTGATGGGTGGATTGAATTATGGGTAGATTATTTTTAAATGTAATCAGTGTACATGTTTGTCCTCTCGTGTTTTCGTGTTCAGACGTTGACATTTCCAATTCGGGTTTTCAGGCGAACAAAAAAGGCATGAGTTCGTTCAAATTCAGTTGGTACATTTTAACAAAGGTGAGTGAGCTACAAAAGCAACGCGACATAAAGCTGATTGGAGAACTGTAAACAGCGTCATTGCAATACGTACGGGCCCACATACCTGCCACTAAAACTATACGTCAATGTGTAAATACTGGTCAGACTTGGCTGGTTTAAATGGTGTAGCTGTGTCCTAATGGAAATGCGTATGAGAACATATCGAACAGTTCTGACAATCAATATTTCAAACGTAGAATTGCGTTGTTGTGAGCTTTCGTTTGATAACAAAACATAACATGAACCGGTCGAATCGTCGTGTGCATAAACTGTTATTAACATCAGTTTCTGTGTACTAATTTTGACGGCAATTCTAAAGAAAGAGAGTGATCAAGAAGGTAAATGTTTGATTACATTGAAGTACAAGCATATTTTATTTATGCATTTAATTATTTCCAGTTGCGATAGTTGTATGGAAACAGGAATGACGATATAATTACCATTGGGTGACGGTGACGGTGACGGTGACGGTGACGGTTACAACAAAGACACGTTTGAGGCCAACAATGATGACGTCACTGACGACGAACACAATAACTAAGTCGCTTCAATCACACTATGAATATCAATATTTGCACCCCACTGCCTGCAGAACTCGAAGGTGACCTGCGCCCGATGCCACAGTAGTGTGGCTGTGTTGACGCTACGTGGCAGCACTGTCTACGCGCCAATGAACACCTACGTAGACGTAATGGACACCCGCTTTAAGAGCATCGACAGAAGCCTCTCCTTCTCTCGCAGTCAGATCGAAGTATGTGTCTACAGTATAGTTCCAGCTGTGTTCTTGTGTAATTGTGCTTGAAGTAGCAGGTACATAAGCAGGCCAGTCAGACGGACAATCAACGTATCATATCAACTGGCAATCCACAAAACAGACTGAAACATATACCTTCTATTAATCGACCATAGGCCCTATAACCAAGACTACAAAGATTTGTAACATTATAAAATAATTACATTCTCACATATTTTCAATAGCCTTTTTATCAACATAGTTAGGTGTGTTATGCTGTTTAATGCAGTTTTAAATAATTACTCATTGCCATGTAGGTAAAACGCCTCGATTGTTATATGGCGCTATAAAAGAAGTATTGTTATTATTGCGAATATACACGCACGGACTCAAACACACTCACGCACGCGCGCACGCACGCGCGAATTGACGCACGCGTACTCTCACACACACACACACACACACACACACACACACACACACACACACACACACACACACACACACACACACACACACACACACACACACACACACACACATATATATATATATATTATACATACAAACAACACACACACGCGCGCGCGCGCACGCACATTGGATTGCATTCCATTACACTGCGTTGCATTGATACACAAACAAATATTTTATTTTATAATAATAATAATAATTCCGTTTTTTAATATAGCGCTTTTTAAGTAAATAAATATAAATCAAAGCGCTTCACATACTAAAATAACGTGTTGACTAAGTGTTAAAATATAAATAAATAGGCTAAGATAAAACAAAAAAACATAAATAAAAATAAATAAATTAGGTTGTAAAAATACAATTTCAAGCAATGAAATTAAAAACCAATCAATACTATAAAATATAAACCAGTGTCATTTAGATGTGGCAGCAGTGCTTGCATCAAGGCATTTTAGAGTTATATAAATCGTACACACAAACAAGTAGAATAAACAGTAAAGTGGTATACAATTCCGGGATGACAACGGGGCCAATTAAGGTTGTAACCAGTTGATTAAATGTAAGTACAATAATAGGATTAAGAAATTCTTCAATAACTAGTCGCTGTCAACCCCGCATTGCATTGTTTGCTTTGCATTGCATTGCAACACACACACACGCAGAGTTATATATATATATACACACTGATAATATGCACGCACACACACACACACGCACACACGCACACACGCACACACGCACACACGCACACACGCACACACGCACACATGCACACACGCACGCACGCACACGCACGCACACACACGCACACACATACGCACGTACATTTATCTTGCCTATTACATGTAATTTATGGTAAAACTGATATTATGTATGGTGTTAAAGTCATAATTGCTTGCATATAAAATGCATAAAAGAAGTCTCGATTACCAGGCTGCTATATCTCATTACTATTATTACAGACGCACAGATAAAATGCCATGTTCCATTTCTCCGTCAGATGGACGCAGCCTTCCAGTTTGATCTGATGATCATCATTGGCCAGGCTTTGGACAAACTCTTGACCGCCGGTCAGTGGCGTCAAATCAACTACACAGACTGCTTCAGTTTCGTCTCCACGGACCCCGACGCCCTGTTGCAGGCGATGACACTCAAGGAAAAAATCAAGATGGTAAATCATCATCATAATTGAAATTAGTTATGATAATATTGTAATCGAAACAACGGTGTATATACGCCTGTACGTACTGCATAGATGTTATGCAATAGCGCTCTAACATGTGTTTGGTTAGGAATAACGACACAATAAGTGTGTTATAATGCTTCATTATATTCCAATTGTATATACACATCCAGCTAAATCGTTCTTCACAATGTCCTGTCATCTTTGCCTCGGTCTTCCCTGCACTCTGTATAATGCCTTATATTTGAAGGTGAACAGAGTGGGTGTGTTTGGCCCAAACCGCTGGACTGGCGACACGGCCGTTCCCCTGATTAACCTCGTCATCAACCGACTTAAATTCAAGGACGGCTCAATGTCGAGCGAGACACGGGTAAGGAAAGCTCGTGTGCAAAGTCACAGGCAAATGCAATGTTGTGGACACATGGTACATTTGCAGTTTGAATCGAGCAACACGGTGTGGAGTAGCACTGCATTATAAATGTTGTGTTACTATGAGAAGCGCAGTAGCGCAGCCGTAAGAGCTACGGACTCTCGACTGAGAGAACGCGGTTTCGAATCCTGTGCGGCGTTGTCGAACCATGGGCATGTTCCTTTACTCTACATTGCTTCAGTTCACTCAGCTGTACGAATGAGTACATGGCTAGGCAGTGGTGAATATTTGTGTACGAATAGTCTTCGCGCATTAATTGCGGGTGGCTGAAAGCTTCCCCGAGAAATAGAGATTTTGTTCGATTGAACAGGTCTGCCAGGGAGTAAAGTGTAAAGCGCTTTGAGCAGTTCTGAGGACTGGATACTGCGCTATATAAAACTTACCTTTACTTTTACTATGATTAAACTGGATTGAAGCTGTTAGTTCGAAAATGTCTCGCTGACCCTGCCGTTTGCGTTAGCAGTGTTGAACCTATATAGGCACCTATTGTTGCCCATTAACACCTACATCCTTACAAGGTCAATACACAAAACACGTGTAATCAAAACATTTGCCTGTCAGTCTTTGTGATGTATATAAATAGGAAATATTATGCAAAATATGTGTGTATATATGAAACGTGATTTATGATGGTGTGTGTGTGTGTGTGTGTGTGTGTGTGTGTGTGTGTGTGTGTGTGTGTGTGTGTGTGTGTGTGTGTGTGTGTGTGTGTGTGTGTGTGTGTGTGTGTGTGTGCATGTGCGCGCGCGTATGTGCGTGTGCGAACAAACCCCGACATTAAATTTGTTGTTCGGCAACGTAAAGCTGAATACCATGACTCGATCTTTCTTGGTGATGTTCATTAACACGTCACTTGCTTTGCGAAACCCGATTCAGGTTGGCAACTGGAGCGTGTCTCATAGAATGGTAACGTTCTTCGGGTCCATCACGAAGGAGAATGTGAAAAAGTCCTACAGAGTCTTGACAATCGAGGTATGAGTGTATGTTTGCTTTGTCAATAGGATTGCAAAAGTAAAATTGTGATTTCATCAACGCATGGTTCATCTTAGCTCCGGAAAAACGTTGCATTTTTACTCCTATATTTTAAATTTCCTTACTAAAACGCGATCTTCGATGCTGAATACAACCACTGATAAACGTAATAAATGTCTCGTCAATATCGTGAAGAAGATGGTGCAAGAAAGCAAGACATGTAACTTGTGTCATTGTATTAGATATGTCTACCAAACGTACGTAGAAAGTGTATTCATTTGGTTCGTACTTTGATACCTAGCATGTTTACTAAATAGGATTTTGTAATAGCACAACAACTATACTGGTCGGTGTGTACCTTAGTTAAGTGTTATTCTTCTGTTCACCCTTTCAAAACCACTAGTCAGAATAATGCCGACAACAATTGCGATGGCATACGTAGACCCTGTTCCCCCACCAGGTTGACCATGTACCATTGGTCCGCGCACGTACCCACCTTCCACGTCTTATTGTTGCAGGAGCCTCCATTCGTGTTTCGGTCGCGGTCTCGCCCAGTCAACGTCAAGGACTACTACCACAACGCTACGACCGGCTACTACTACTACGGCTACTGCATCGACCTGCTGTTCCGCATCAACGAGACGATGAAGTTCGACTTCATCCTCCTCGAGCCGCCCGACCACAAGTACGGCGCCATGCGACCTGACGGCACCTGGGACGGCATGATCAACGAACTCATTCTCGACGTGAGTAATGCCAGTAAGCTTCGTGGGGAGCGGTGGTCACGCGGCAGAGCGCGGACTGTCGATCGGTGGGACGTTGGTTCGATTAAACCTGCCGACGCTTCAAAGCCTCACATTGCTGCAGCCTTCGGAAAAGACACTAAGGTCGTTAATTGTTCCCTTCTTTTATTCCTCAGTTAGTACATCCACCAATCTCTTGCTGATCATGTCATTGTAAACCAATAATGAGACTGCTTATTCCTTTCGTTTGGATAAGACATTAAGCTAGGGATTCCAAGAATGTTGCTAGTCTCTCCCAATTGCAGTTCGTTGCTGGTTTTCCTTGTCAGCCCATCTTACATTCAGGTTTCATGCGTCTGATTCGGTACAGCAGATTCTTTCTTGCACTCCATGCTTTTGGTCTCACTCCAGTCTTCTTAATAATGTGCAATATGTTATCGCCCGTTGTTTTATTTCAGCGTGCTGACATAATCGCGTCTACGTTATCCGTGATGGCGGAGAGAGAGAATGTCATCGACTTCACGGTGCCTTACTACGACCTCGTCGGCATCACCATCCTCATGAAGAAGGTACCAGCGAGTTAATTTAGGGCAGCCAGCAATACGTAAATACATTTGCGCTTCGGTCAAACAAACCAGTTAGAGTTAACGTCAAACATTATGCTGAGCATTCAAAGAAAAAGAACATCTGTACGATTATGTATATAATGCTTGCGTGCTACATGTACGTGTGAATGCAATATTTGTAATCATGCATGTGTGCTTACGTGCGTGCGTACATGCGTCCGTACGTAAGTAAGACATGCATACATACATACATACATACATACATACATGCGTACATATGTACATCCATACGGACGCATGGACATACTTAATATATGAGTATATTTATATGATGAAAGTACGATAATACTTGTGTCTCGAAATAATTTAATAGTTCGATTTCACAACAATTGCTGCCGATGTTGTTTCAGCCAAAGTTCGAGTACTCCGTCTTCAAGTTCATGTCTGTGCTGGAGGGCGCCGTCTGGGGCTGCATCTTCTCAGCCTTCATCATCGTCAGCATCCTCCTCGCCATCTTCGACCGATACTCTCCCTACAGGTGCGTAGCTCCATCCTGGATTCTGTCGACCCATTATTCCTTTAATTACATTTTTTGTTCAACGTTGTGGATTTCAAGTCCGCATTTGATGCCATTTTGGAGTATTGGCGTTGTAGAGGTGCGGCCGAGGCAATAATTTTTGACTTTTTTGATAACTTTATTATAGCTAGCCAACCCTTTTATATAATATTATTCGTTTGATATGGTACTACTTATTGAGTAGGTTCTTGGCCAGGCTGAACTTTAATGTTGATTGATTTTTATTTGTTTTAATGTAATTTTAGTACGATTTGATTTAAATTTGGTCAAAAACCTATTTTGGCTTTATAAGGCGTTGGTCTACTAATGATATAACAGCAGTTTAGAATTCCTCTGCAATTCCTAACCATATATTTGGGGGTTATCTTGTTAGGTTTAGGATTTAGAACAACTGTGAATCATTGGTCTTTAAAAATGGGAAATGTAGACGAATAATTAATACATAACACTGTTTCCATTGAATGTGAGACTGGTTCGTGTTCTTTTCTACAGCTACCAGAATAATATGGAGTTGTGGGACGGGAAGGGGGAGGAACCTCGCGTATTCACCCTGAAAGAAGGACTCTGGTTCTGTATGACGTCACTCACTCCTCAAGGTATGTACGCTGTGCAGTTGCTATATCGATTTGCACCTTCGCGAATTGCATGCAACAAAACAGTACCGTACAAATGCAACACAAAATAGGTGCGCCAAAGACATTGCATTTACCAATGACGCATGCATATATACCGATAATTAATTATTACACTAGGATGAAATTCGTTGGGCCTCCAATCTGATTATTACTACTGCATTGTACTATATTTGCAAATAAAACAAGTATCACTCCACGTGATGCAGGCGGTGGGGAGGCACCGCGGGCGCTGTCGGGACGTCTCATTGCTGCCACCTGGTGGGTGTTTGGTTTCATCATGATCGCAACCTACACTGCCAACCTTGCCGCCTTCCTGACAGTCTCACGTCTTGAGCAGGTACAGAGCTCCCCCGGAGCGATGAATACGTGTTCGTCTCATATGAAAAAATAAATGTTTACAAACGCACACATGCCATATCGTACAAATGTCATGTACACCATGCGGATTTGTTGGATTTAGGAGAATACGACAGTATCCCCTTTTAGTGCAGATTTGCTTCAAACGAAAATTCTAAATAAAGTAGGCCTACCTACTTTATCATAGTCATCAAACAACTGGAAAATACAATGTCAAATGTACAGCATTCGAAGAAGAAATAAGATGGAAACCGTACAGTTATATTAGCCAGTAGAGCTAACCACGAACATTTTATTTTCTAGTATTCAATATTTTTACTGATAATTAAGACAAGACCTAATTTTATTTACTTAAAATGTGTTAGAAACGTAATGATCTTAATGTATTATATGTGTATTTATTATGAATTTTAATGCACTATTAATGTATTATATTCCGTTTTTCAAACACATTTTAATACGCACTATATATATATACATATAAATATATATATATATATATATATATAATTTTGTTATGTACATCTTTACTACTCAACCGCTGTGACTGCAAAATTTATTAAAATCTTTATTATTATCCACAGCCGATTGAGTCACTGGACGACCTGGCGAAACAGTTCAAGACGAAGTACGCGCCTCAGAAGAGTACGAGCACAGAAACGTACTTCCGGCGTATGGCTGACATCGAGGAGAAGTTCTACGGGTCGGTGATTCGGGAGCTCCTTTAACCGTCCTCAAAAAGACTTACAATAACAATTAGTATTAATATTATAAAACGACGAAGCAGCAACGGTTGGGATATCACTCACATATACATGTGGTGCTCATAGACATGACACAGAAGATATATGATAAACGTCATACGAACAATTGCAGAGATAAATGCACACGTCAGCACTAACGCACTCTTGCACACACACGCACGCAAGCACGCACGCACGCACTCACTAGCGCACACACGTCCACGTAAATGCACTCTCGCACACACACGCACACACGCACACACGCACACACGCACACACGCACACACGCACACACGCACACACGCACACACGCACACACGCGTACACGCACGCACACACACACACACATACACACCGGTGTATACTGTCCCCAAAAACAGGTAAGACCACCTTAACCAGCGGGAACTACAAAATATAAGGCATTGCTTTTCTTTGGTGAGGTCTTGGATTAATCCTAGAAAGAATGGTGTCCAAGCCGTCTGGGTGCAAAACGTTAACACACCCGCATACACATATCCCGATTACAGTTATGTTATTGGTGTCTGTCCGTCCGCAGTATCTGGAAGTCGATGAGCCTGAACGACAGCCTGGACCAGGTGGAGCGGGCTAAACTGGCCGTGTGGGACTACCCGGTCAGCGACAAGTTCACCAACATGTGGGCAGCCATGGGCGAATCAGGCTTCCCCGAGTCTCGCGACCAGGCCATCAACCGCATCAAGTTCCCGGCCAAGGGGGAAGAGTTCGCCTTCATCGGTAAGTCCGCAGTCGTAGTCTGTTTGTTGCCGCTTTCCGTGTGTCTTTCCATTGGTCCCACGCGTCTTCATTAATTTTATTCGGCTATGGAGCTTCTCTTTGGTTTGCCAGGTTTTCGATTTCCTAGGGAGTTCCACTCTAAAGCATGTCTCGTATCAAATGTGGGTTCTTCCTTTTATCTGAGACATTTGTTTATATATCCGATTTAAATTGATTGAAACGTTAATTATGACATGTCTGCTTGAACTGTTCATTTTCGTTACACCTGTTAGGTTAGAGATGTTCACTGACTGACGGATAATACTGCGGTCATCGCGGCCGCAGTATCCTACCTAATCATGGATCAATCAAGTCTCTGTGTGATTTGTTCTCTAGTAATTTTAAGGACAAAATCAATCTTATTCGCTCGGCTTTCCCAAATCAAACTTTAAGTACTGTAAATGTGGACTCTCCACGCGTAAAGTCTCTACTTGTATCGTTTGAACCTGCTACAGTTAACGAAGTGAGGAAAATAATGATGTCCTCCCCAAATAAGCATTGTGCTCTCAATACATTTCCGACTACACAAGCATGTCTCGATACATTACTCATACCTGTAACAAATATCATCAACGCAGCACTGTACTCTGGGTTCTTTCCTGGTGATTTCAAATACATCTATGTCAGTCCTGTTCTTAAGAAGTCATCCCTGCCTAAACAAGACCAAAATAGTTATAGACCTATTTCTAACCTTAGCTTTATTTCTAAAATATTAGAAAAGGTTCTAGCTATTAGCTAGCCGTCCAAGGTCTCACATTAGCACAGATGTCTTAACTAAAATGTTACAGTCAGCATATGAACAATTTCATTCAACAGAAACGGCTCTTTTAAAAGTACATAATGGTATTAACTTAAACATCGATAATGGTAAAGTAACTGCTCTAACCTTACTTGATCTATCTGCCGCCTTTGATACCATCTATCATAACATTCTAATAAAACGTTTATCAAAGTCGTACGGTATATCTGGCAAAGCTCTCACCTGGTTTTCTTCATGCCTAACTGATAGATACCGAAGCATTAAGATTAGGTACTGGTTTTCGCCTGCACTGCCCACTTTATGTGTGTTCCCCAGGGTTCTGTTATTGGGCCTTTGCTTTTCACTTTCTTCACAACTCCACTAAGCTCTGTTGTTAACAGTCATAGTATAAACCATCATCTTTATGCAGATTATACCCAGATTTACATTTCTTTATCTACGCCTTAGATCAGCTCAGATATGGTCTTAATGACATTTTCGTTTGGATGACTGAGAGTAGATTAAAGTTAAATGCTGATAAAACAGAGTTTCTTATAATTGGTACACAGAGGCAGCGTGACAAAATTAGAAGCTTTTTACAGACACCTATGCTTAGTCAGTGTATTACGCCTGCACCTTCAGCACGAAATCTTGGAGAATTCTTTTATGATAATTTCAATTTTAGACTGCATATTTCTCAAAACTTGTCGCTGCTGTTATTATCATATTCGTGATTTATGACGTATTCGCCGTTATTTGCCTCTTTCTGTTGCAAAATCTATCGCAACTGCACTTGTTATTAGTAGGCTTGATTTTTCACAATATTGCCCTTAAGGATATCACAACGTGTACAGGTCACAACGTGTACAGAATTGCTTAGGTAGGGTTGTGACTTGGTCTACGCGGTTTTCTCACTCAGTGCCTCTTCTGAAGTCCTTGCTCTGGCTTGTTGTACGATATCGTATTATTTTTAAGACCTGTACCCCTACCTATCAGGCAGTTTCATGTAAGCAACCCGCATATTTATATTCATTACTTATTCCTATAAAAAAGCCTATCCAGCTTCGATCTGATTTACTTTTTGTTCCTAGAGTCAATACTAATATTGGAACTAGGAAATGTTTTGTTACTGCACCAGTTCTCTGGAATATGCTCACTCTTAGTGTTAGATAATTATACAATTTAGCCGTCATCTAAAAACTTACCTTTGTAATCTTGCATATCCACTTTAGCTCTCTGGCGTATCGATCCATCTGTTGACAACTGTAATATGACTTATCGATTCTGATATTGACTAACCCTTTTGTACTGATGCGCCTCTGAGCTTGGTTTCCGAGGATTTAGGCGCAAAAGAAGTTAACTTATTATTATTATGAGCATTAGATCTTGTGCAAGCTGCACTGTTGCTGCAGGCGACGCGACACAGAACAAGTACGCAACGTTGACGGACTGCGACCTGTGGGAAGTGGGCGAGGAGTTCAGTCGCAAGCCGTACGCCTTCGGGGTGCAAAACGGATCCCCGCTCAAGAACGAACTCTCCAGCGTGTGAGTAGAGCACTTGTTCTTATAATAATAATATAGGTTGTCGTTTCCCACAACCGTTGTCAATATCACTGATATGTATGGGATCAGTCGCGGATCCAGATAGGGTATTCTATGAGGCTCAATACCTCCAGTTGGCTTGCCAAAAGTCCACTGGCGGCCGGATCAAATTCAGATTGGTTGGTCTAATCCAGCACGTCTCCGCTGTCGTATCATCACATCGGAAGGCGGGGGGGGGGGGGGGGGGGGTGCTGTGGACTATTTTTCACGGTGACGAACGTCTACGGAAGCACGTCACGGGACTCATTCTAGCGCAGGAATAGCGCGGCCAAATTCCAAAGGTCTCTAGATCTTTGGGAATGTATTACATTACAAGATGAAATTAGAATACGCATTCAATTGTGTTTAAAATATGTAAACTATGCCCCTACACATAATCGACAATGCCAATATTCGTTGAGAAGACATGTAGGACCACCGGATTGTAAGAGAGCAAATCGATGTCCAAACAATACAGTTATCTCCGACAGTGGTTATTCTGGCTCGCCGTATCACTGACCGCTAGTCAAGAATAGAAACAGTTGTCATGAATATTTTATTACGTTTTAATTATTACATTAATTATACACATGGCCGCACGCTCGCGCACACAAAGATGGCCGATGCTGGCTATTGTTGGTACTTACAGAACGACTATTGATAACGTTGTAATTTGTGTATCTGGCACGATCGCTCTTTTGCTGTCATTTATCTGTCTGGGTGAACCATTTAATCGCAGTAAGCACCAACTGCGTCGCCACGAACACAAATGTCCACTGATGTATTCACCGACCCCGCCAGTGTTGTGTACTAGGTATAATTACTAATAGTTACAGTATGAAAAAGGCACATATGTTGTATATGGAAATATGCATTCTGTGAACCATTATTTAAAATACGGTGATGGCCAATTGTCCAATAATTTTGATAAAATTAAAACGTAACTAGTCCAGTCAACAAAATCCGCTGTGACGTCACACTGCAACAATAGTTATGTCGACAATGTAGTGTGACAATATATATAAACGTCGTTGTTAGACAACTGTCAAAACTTGATAATTTGTTGAATTAATTATGTCATTGTTTCCTTTTACGTAAATAATACAATTCATAAAAAGTGTCAAAATATTAATAACGTTTTCTGCATTGAATAATTAAAATATATAGTGGTTATGTCATTAAGCTACATTTAGATGTGATACATCTGAACTCTTGAAAATGTGCATGCCTCATATAAAGATTGCTTAATCCAAATGTAGTCGGAGGAGAGTAAAACAATTTGCTATTATTTTGCAATGTTCAGATATAGGCCCCTACTATGTAATAGCCATTCTTTATTCTATTAAATGAAACAAAACATATTATTTTATGAAGTAGCAACAACCTACTTACAACTTTCGATATTTCTCTATCCACACGGACAGGACCGACGCACCGCTGATGAATGGTGCTAAATGTTGCCAAATGCTATGTCATGCCATCAGTGGTCAGTCTGTTTTAAAACTACCCAATTTTTTACTAGCGCGCGATTGACGTGTGTGTAGTCACCAGCGTGGTAATCATCTGGTCACCCTATCATATCAGTACCCACTCCTACCCACTATAGTACGGGCTTCGTGGCACAAAGTGACGTATTTCCCTTTCCCTGCATTTACAACACAAATCTGTATCGCATACATACCCGCAAGCTGGGTAGTTCGATGGAAGCCCCCTTGCCCGCTGTTCCGCTTGACGAGGTGTAGTTTGATGTTTTCGGAAGCCTCAAGAGGGTGCAGTTGGGGATCTCAGTGAGGTGCAGTCGAAACAACGTATATTTAACAATGTATGATAGTGGTGGATATTTGTGTACGACCAGTCTTCGCGCATTTGCAGCGTGACCGAATGTTTCCCCAGAGAAGTCGGGGCGGTGTTCGATTGAACAGGTCTGCCAGGCAGTAAAGTGTCGAGCGTTTTGAGCAATTCTGAGGACTGGATACTGCGTGAGAACTTACCTTTTTAATTCATTTATGCTGATGCAGAAGTGACACACAACTGAGACTAGAAAAAGGGTCACGATTAAAAAACGTCAGGCTCACATAAAGTTATTTTGCGGTGGCTGCTGGGTAGTGGCCCTGTCTGTCCTGCCCTAAATCCGGCAGTGTTTCCTATCGTTTATTCACAGCGATGCGACCGTTGCAGGATCTTACAGCTGTTGAACCAGCGCGCGCTGGAAGACCTGAAGACTGTGTGGTGGGACTTCAACCGCAAGGACTGTCCGAAGGTGGAGGACGAGAGCGACGGCATCAGCATCAAGAACATCGGCGGCGTCTTCCTCGTCATCTTTATTGGCATCGGACTCGGCCTTGTCACGCTCGCCTTCGAGTACTACTGGTACGGACGGACGGGCGGGCGGGCGGGCGGGCGGGCGGGCGGGCTGACTGCCACACAGCATCATCACACGCGCGCGACGGCACACGCGCACACTCACTCAATCACTCACTCACTCAGTCACTCACTCACTCACTCACTTACTCACTTACTGTTGTATGAGGTCTTCAGAAAACCATACTAAAAGTCCTAAGAAATGCCTGCATGGCAAATATTTAAAATTAGTATAACTCTAATATGGCCGCCATAAATCAAATTCTTGCTATATCTTTGCTGTCGGATGGCATATCTAAGTATTTTTAAATTCTAAGAAGGGGCTTCTGAAATAAGAATTCACTTGGGGTATATAAATATGCGATTGGGTAAGTAGCTCATTTGCATAAATCCAATATGGCCGCCACAAATCAAAATATTGCCATATCGTTGCCGTCAGATGACATAATTATGTAATTTTAAATTCTAAGTAGATGCTTATCCAGGTCACAAAGATTAGCTTGCGATATATTAAGATGTGATTGGTTGAGTAGCTCATTTGCATAAATCCAATATGGCCTCCAAATAGCAACATTTTATCTTGCGGAACTTAAGTTCAGTTCATGTAATGTTGCATGTTACTCGTGTTCATTTATGCGCGTTACCTTAATAAACAGATCCATCAAGCACATCACAGTCACCAGTGAAATATGGCATCTGTGAGTTGGTACAGCTAGTTCTCTACACACGGCAGAGCAATTAAGGCAGGCCATATATTGTCGGTATGTGCACCTCATAGTAGTACAGTCTTTCTTGCTATTGCAGCAGATGGTATCCAGTAGTCCTGGCAGTGCTGCGGGATGGTCCGTCTATAACATATTCCATCCGCCATGTGTTACCCCAGCTCTATTGGTTTCATGTTTGTACATGTACCTTACCACTCCATCATCTGATATTAGTTATATGGGACATGGAGGCTATGATACCTGGTAGCTGCTGAGGTTGAGGTAGTGGTTGTGGTTCCACATATGGTACGTTCGTAGAAATCTTGTCACACAAAAAACATATATATATATATATATATATATATATATCTTATGGTATTCAGTCCTACGTTTTGGCCCCATTATATAATTATAAGAGTGCCTTATCTCCTGTCTCGATGATGTCCTTTTTCGCTACTGAAAGCTGAATAATAATGCCTGCTGGCAGAACAGGGCATCGCTCTTTGTCTTCTTTAGAGCCAAACCCTTTCCCAATCCAAACAGACGAGAGGTTGTTTTACAACCAAGAATTGCATCAATAAAGAGTATATGAACACACACATCCTGACCAAGAACCTCCTTAGATTGCTTGACGCACGATGTTCTGTTCTTTTTGCTTGGGCTCTTATGCCAGGAACACTTGATTGCGTTCAATCCAACATGATGCATTGGAAGAACTATAAAAAGCCCGTGTCATCCCCAATCACCTTGGTTCTGGCAGACGCGACAGCCGTTTGAACAATGAGTAGCTCTTCTTTGCTCTCCCCTACATATGTCATCCTCTGGAGTAGTAATTGTGGGTCTGCCATCACATATTCAACTTTGACCTTGATTACGTATCGTGAGTCATGTGCACCCTGTTGGTCAGCTTTCCGGAATAATTCTTCTACAGATTTACCAGTCATGGAGAATGTTTTCCAAACTCGCCTGCTCATTCAACATTGACTCATTCCTGGACCGACATTCCATTGGCAATGTTGAACACCGATGAGTTATGTAAAATATATATATCTCACTTAGATAGCTGATCAGTTCAGTGGCGCCACTGATCTATCTAGCTTGTCTAGCTGTTGTCATGTCCATGTGCTGGTCACTAGTCTCACAAGAGTTGCCCCTGAACGTCTGCATAGCGTCGTTGATATATGCGTATGTTGGCATGGAAAGGACCCGTAACACGCGACGCTGAGCCACTCTCTTTCCTTTTCTTCGTGTCAGCCATCCATGTGTCTTTACAATTCTTATAAACACTTGCACAATGATGAGATATGTGGATAGTCCGGCCAAATACATGTCACTGCGCCTCACCACATGGTATCTTTCTTTAAAATTATGGTGGACATCTGGGTGTGTTTCTGGCAGGTTAAGCGTTATTTTCAGGTACGTACACGTATGCCGGTTTTGCATATAGTATGTGTTCAGATGCTGCGACGTATGGCAGCATTTCACATACTGATTGAAGATGTAATCTCCAGTTGCCTATCTGCTCAGCTTTGACGAATCTTCGTTGTATTGCACCCAAAGCACCGTTGTCCACGAAGTGATAATTTCCTTCGTCTCATACAATTTCCTTTGGAGTATCTCTAACACCTTTCCTCTGCTGAAAACTCCTCTTCCACAGATAAGGTAGAATATATTGCTCTCTCATACAGTTCTTTAGCTTTTGTTAAGTCGGTCGTGACGGTATCTGGTTGTCTGGTTGTACATCTGGTATGCCCTGCGCATCTACCTCAGAATCAGCACTTGCTATGCTTCCTTCTGGTTCCTCTGCAGTCCCTTTGGTTGGTGTTGGCATGTTGTATGCGTTAGACACAATAATGGTGTCCAGTGCATCGTCAACAGAATGTGGTCTAGACACAGCATCTTGTGGCTCACCTTGTTACTGGCATATACAACGTCCAGGAGCCCTCGCAGTCCCGAACCTGCCATTAGATGCCCGATGCTTCCCAGGAAACTCATCTCCTTGTGACAAAATACAAGTCTTAAGGACCATTCGCTTGACATCACTGCAATCTGACTGTGATCGGATAATTGTCAAGGCTTTCTAGTGTTAGGGCTGGTCTAACGCGATGCCTGGAGTAGCATGATCTGACGTGACTGGGGAGCCTGATCTTATACAAAGTTCAGTGTATAGTATATACAGGATGAATACCTGAGATCAAGGTCAATCATTGGGCGTAACATTACAAAAGACTGTCCTGGGTGATCGCCATGATACAGCATCTGCACCGATCCGGACCATGCTGGCTTGGGGAGTGAAGGAGTAGGGAGCTCGTCCATAGCACACCTAGTTGTGATATTGGATAGATCTTCAGCAATCATATGTACAAGTGTCAAATAATTTAGAGGTGACATTGTTGCAGGCAACTAGAAATACAATGTTAATGCGGCCATCTGTAGGAATTTTCAAATCCTACACCTAACGAACATGAAAGAACTAAACGGCAGTATTTAAATACATCAGTGATTGTGGCGGGGGTTGGTAAATAACAAAGATATTGTTGATCAAATTGGTACAAACTATGTTAGACGCTGGGCAACTGCCCTTTCTGCCGTATCCTAAATGAGGCCCTGTTTTGTAGTAAATATATGGTAAACTTTGCCATTTGGCAGCCATATTGGAGTTATGCAAATGAACTACTCACCCAATCACATTTTAATACATTCCAAATGAATCTTTGTGTCCAAAACCCCTTATTAGAATATTACTAAAATATGCCATCCGATAGCAAAGATAGTGATTTATGCTGGTCATAATGGATTTATGCTGATTTTATTTATGCCTATTTACCATGCAAATATTTCTTGGGACTTTTTAGGATGGTTTTCTGGGGACCTCATAGAACACCACTGTGCCAACAGCAATTCTGTTGCAATTTGTTCCAAGTGAAACCTTAGTTTCCCTGGACTAGATGTAGGTCCTACGTCTACCGGTAGTGTAGTGATTATAACATCGGACCCTCAATCGAGACAATCCGGTATCGAGGCATCTTGCAGCTGCCTCGAAGTTTGAGCAGTTTCTTTCATTCTATTGGGCTCGAGTTCACGCATGTATATTAATGAGTACATGCCTATACTTAATTACATATGTTAAGGTGTACTCATATCGTTTGGGTAGTCATCGTGGCGTGGCTGAGTGTTTCTACTAGGAGTCGATCCGGTATTCGAATGAACAGGTCTGTCTGGGGTGAAGTGCAAAGTGTTTTACGCCATCCAATGAAAAGGACGCCACGTTATATAAAAACGTACCGTTAGCACTCGTAAAATTTCTAAATCATTAACTCTACCCGCAGGTACAAATGGCGTCCGAGCATGCGAGCAAAGAGAAACGGCAGCAACGGGATTGTGAGCCACATCGGCAACAGCGTCGTGACCGTTGACACCCGTCTCCGCAACAGAGGGAGGAACAACAGCATTCAGAACGGCAACCTGGGACATACCAATCTTGCCTACAATGAATAGAATAGTGCTGCGTTTAGCCGTTCTGTGTTGTCTTCATATTTCAACAATGGTGTCGTTTTTGTGGAGCATACATCTTGTATGGTTTATCATCCCAGCTCCTGTAGTTCTGTAGACAACCTTAAGCAGGATACTGTTGGCATTATGGGGTATAAAAGTCACGGAATGGGCGGGAATGGAGGCAAGCAGCTTTTTCACCCAATAGTTTGCCGTGTACCTGTGCAGTAGCATTGAGGCAGTAATGCGTCACATCTGCATGACATCATCCTATATTTAGCACAAGCGCCGCCACGCCGAATAGGCGGGCAAACAAACGCGTCGTACAACAGTAAACATGGCAGCGTCCCCGCCTTTTCCAACAAATAAACTATTATAAAATGACAGCCCTGTGGCGAAACTGTATTCCGCAATCGTAGAAAGATACTCGAATATATAGTTAATATGATGCCTGCAATATTGCCGCTTTGCTTCGTGCGAAGTTCGTTTGAAACTGGCAGAAATGTGGTCGTCTAGTTTGGTTATGCTTGCAACATACGATATGATCAGCAATCTGTATATATTTCTGATAATTATATCTTATACTTATAATACACACCGCCACTGATGTGAATTTTTTGCATTTTAATTATGCAAGACATTTTAGTCATGAAATAATGGAGTTAACCATACACAAACCAGTGGAAAGCAATGGACAACTACCGCTGTATTAGCCCAAGAAACCTTGATGGAGAATACAGACAGTAAGAGAGTTCCTAGTAGTGAGCCCCCCAGGCTGGATAGGACGACACATACTGGGGAAGAGCTAGGAGATGTTGAAAGTAATGCCAGAGCTGATGACGGTAGTATGCCCGACTGTGCGGGAGGTAAAACCAGCAACAAAAAGCTAAAAGGGAATATCCGTGTGGCAACATGGATCATCAGAAAATCGAGTCATGGAACACTACAAATGGTAACATCGGAAGCAGAAAGATATGGGTAGATATATTAGGGATTGCGGAACACAGGTAGGTCGGACAAGGACACTTTTGCCAGGATTCAGGAGGAACGTTTGTATACTCAGGAACATCTAAGCCAGGGATGAATGGTGTTGTGTTCTATCTGTCAAAGAAAACTGAAAAAGCACTATTAGGATACAGTCCGGTCCATGACAGAATTATTACCATACGAATACGAGCAAAACCCACGAATATAACATGTATTTAAATTTATGCACCAACGAGTACTGCAGACAACGATGTAATAGAAACGTTTTATGATACACTACAACGAACAGTGGACGAGGTAAACAGGAGAGACATGGTAGTACTGATGGGCAATTTCAATACAAAAGTTGGCAGTTGTCAAAACGAAGAAGAAAATGGAAATATCGGGAAATATGGACTAGGCGAGAGAAAAGGGAGAGAAGATAGACTTGTTGAGTTTATCATAGAGTATGAACTGATGATCACTAATACTTTCTTCAAACAACATCAAAGAAGACTGTACACTTGGACAACACCAGATGGTCGGAACAGAAATCAAATCGACTTTATACTGATACAAAACGATGGAGGACGTCTGTGTTTAATGCAAAGACATTACCGGGAGCCGATTGTGGCTCTGGCCATGAATTGTTAAGCGCCAAGACTGCGATAAAATTAAGAAAGACGAAGAGAGGGAAAGAGACAGTGAGGTATGACGTCAGTGATATCAAAGAAGGATACAGAGTAGAGGTTACGAACGTTGGCAGTAGAAATTAGGAACATCATTATGGAATCAGCTGACAAACACTTCGCTAAAAAGAGGAGGCAAAAACAACCATGGATAAGCAAAGACACACTGCAGATGATTGACGAAAGGAAAGAGTTAAAGAAGAACAAAGAAATGAGTGAGAATTATCATGAGAAATACAGAGAGAAGTGCAAGATGATTAAACGAATGTGTAAGGAAGACAAGAAGAAATATCTAGAGAAGAACGAAAAGATAGAACTATGTATGAGAAGGAACGATAGTCGCGGTATGTTCGAGGAAATCAAGTCTATGACACAGTCGTTCAAACCTAGACTTGACGTTATTAAAGATACAACGGGAATGACTCTGACAGAAAGCGATGACATACTTGAAAGATGGAAGCAATATTGTGAAAGCATGTTTAAGAAAAAAGAAACAGACGAGGTAGACATGGATGAAGGCAGAGAGAGGACAGAACCAGAAAATGAACTTGAGCCTTTGCGTTCAGAGGTGGAATGGGCAATAAAAAGATAACATTACTGCAGAGCTAATAAGAGCAAGTGGCGAAGCCGGCGTGGATATCTACCACACATTATGCAAGAAAATATGGAAAAGTGGAACGTGGCCCATGGACTGGAAACGAGCTATCCTTATACCAATACCGATAAAAGGTGACATACAAGAATGCTCAAACCACAGGACTATATTCCTCATCAGCCATGCGAGCAAAATTATGATAAAAATCATAATGAAGAGAATCGCAACAAAATTAGAATGTAAAGTCAACAGAACACAAGCTGGTTCCCGGACTGGAAGAGGAACAAGAGATCACATTTTCAACCTGAAGATGTTAATTCATAAATGCAGAAAATTCAACCAAGACCTTAGGATCTGTTTCATTGATTATTCAAAAGGTTTTGATAATGTTAGTCATCAACAACTCTGGAAAAACCTTGATACACATGGGATTTGACCAGAAAATTACATCACTTATCCAAAATGTATACGTTGGACAGCAGTCTGCAGTGAGATTAGAGTGAGGTACCACAGATTGGTTCCCAGTCGGCAAGGGAGTGAGACAGGGGTGCATTTTGTCCCCCCCCCCCCCACCTATTCAGTCTATACGCATGAGAGATGTCGAGACTGACACGAGAAGCAAGTTTTTAATGGACTGAAAGTGAATGGACAGGAGATATATGAATTGAGATATGCCGATGACACAGCGTTAATATCCGATACAAAAGAAGGATTGGATAAACTGATAACTACTGTTAAAGAGCACAGCGAGATGAAAGGATTGAAACAAAACGTAAAGAAGACTAAGATTATGGATGTGAAGGGATGTCGAGAACCATCAGAAGTCACAGTAGATGGCGAGGAAATAGAACGAGTGGAAAATTTTGAATATCTGGGGTCACTGATAGAAGCGGATGGAGATGGGACGAACAATATCAAGCGGAGGTTGGCATTGGCGAGTAAAAAGTTGACGGAGATGAAGAAGCTGTGGAAAGCAACGAACAAAGATATGAAACTACGAATTATCCGAGTCTGCATATTTCCAACGGCTACATATGGATGCGAAACCTGGACTCTTAATAAGAACATTACTAAACGTATAAATGCATTTGAAAACAAGTGTTATAGAAATATATTACGAGTTTCGTGTACTGAACGTAGAACTAACGAATCCATCGCAGATGAGCTTGGTGTTATACCGGGGACTTTATTGAACTTTGTAAAGAAACAAAAACTAAGTTATTTCGGCCATGTGAAATGGCATCAGTCTCTAGAGAGACTACTAATGGAAGGAAAAGTGGAAGGCAGCAGAAGCAGAGGAAGACCTAGGAGACAATGGGGGAAGGACATAGAGAAATGGATGGGAGCCGACGTCTGGCGAGTGGGGAGACTGGCAAATGAAAGAGCTGTCTATAGACAATCCATCAAGGCTGCAACGTCCTGAAATGGATAAGCAAACCCAAGAAGAAACAATTATGTCTATGCCTTCCCTCGGACTTACTACAACTAAAATGGTACAACTATAATAGTACAGGGCTACACTTTAGTTTCGAAGTGTGAGTGCTTTTGCCAGTTTTGGGGAAGGGGAGAAATAAACACCCCGCGTGTGCTGTCAGTGAGCGTATATTGAACCGATGTCGCTAGTCCCATAACTGCCATGCTTACTAACAATGCTGGGCACTCAATGTTATACTGGCGACATAGAATACAAGAATACAAGACCATTTATTGCTACCGATCCAACATGTCAACTACGCTGAAACTGTCATGGTTTGCTCATGTTTTCCGGTTTTTGTTCGCGCACGCGCAATAGCATCACACGTCAAGTACTATATTTAGCGCTACAAATTAATTCTGATGAAGACAGTTACTGTAACGCAACGGATCATAGGCCTACGAAAGAATTCTTACACCAAGGCCAAAACCTTGGTTTTTGGGGTAAGCCCTTCCCCATACAAACGTCCCCGCGTTTGTAGCCTGTACAGTTTAAACCTACAGTACCTACTATGAAATTGTTGTACAGAACGTCTCGTAAATGACAGCCTAAATGTCAGACTGCGGATGGGAGTCAGAGAATCAGGGTCCTTGAAAGTCTTGGAATGTTCTTGGATTAGATTTTTTGAATTTCACTGGATGTTCTTGAATGTGGCTATCATTATTCTGAGTCCGAATAAAGGTAGTCAGAACGGACCCAAACCAATGAAGAGTACCTTATGACGAGTGTCCACTGTATTGTATCATATAGATAACATAATTTATGATACACATAAACTGAATATATTTAATACGACAGTGTGAACCGAGACGAGGAGCTTCTGGGGACTTCCATGAGTAACACGTATATATATATGTATATATATTATATTTATAATCAACATGTACGACTACAATTTAAGATGACTCACACTAAAACACAAACACTGAACTTTGGTGTATTTTATTACACATTGCGCTGTTGTACATTTTATATGTAGATATACAGTATATGAGCGAACTGTTAATCTCTTATGACAAAATAGATACACATAATAGAAATAACATGTTAGAACTAGTACAAACTAGTATTGTTAAATATATACACGGTTCCTGAAAACTATTCGTAATAACGATGTTTGGTTAATACTGCGTTTTACTCATCTTTTCAGATTATGTACATGCACAAATTATACGTATTGCATTGTACCTGCATGGAAATCTTACCAGATTCATGCATATTGTAAATAGCATATGAAAATAAAAGGTACATCTGTATCGAATATACCATAATGTAATTATAGTAGAACAGCTGCTCTGTTGATACAAAACTATATTTAAAGAACCTTCCCAATGTACTACCAAACATTAATCGTTAACTAGCCAATGAATGTGTACAGTATTTAACAAACATACTTTCTTCTGTCGTTCAAACCACTCCATCAAAATGAAAGTGTTGTAACCAACTCCTCCTGAATCACATGTTATATTGATAGATCATTTCTGTCATCGTACAACTGTAAACAAACCATAATAAATATGAACGAATGTATGTTTCTAAAACCGCCAGTTACATTGCCTATTTGATTCACTTAAATTTATTGAATAAAAACAAACTATATGGTCAGATATATATGTATATGTATATATATATATATATATATGTAAACTATATGGTCAGATATATATGTATGTATATATATGTAAACTATATGGTCAAATATATATGTATATATATATATATGTAAACTATATGGTCAGATATATATGTATATATATATATATATATATAGGTAAACTGTATGGTCAGATATATATGTATATATATATATATATATACATATATATGTATATATATATATATATATATAATTATGTAAACACATATTCATATATACACACATGCAAGTGCGCTAACACAAATCACTACAATTATGTATTTATACGCTAGAAGTCTAGAACTACAAATCAATAACTCTGAGTAGTATAAAAGCCAGATGCCACAACAAAAAAGATACGGGTAATTTGTCAAATGTGAAACAAATCACAGAATCAAAGCACATATTTATTTAGCCGCAATGAGATGTTTTTGTGAATACTCCAGAAGGGATTGCTGCTCATTATAAAGTATGCAATCACCATTTCACCTGCGTCAGTACGCATTAGTTTATGCATAACACACATCAAGTGTAATTCATAATCCTGTAGTTGCACATAGAATGGATCATTATTATATGCTTGAAAAAAAACAATATCCATTAATTGCAGAAAGAACATCAACAGTCGGAATGTTTTGCTAGACATTCATGGCCTATCTGATAGTTAATAACTGAACATTGGGATGTTCTCAAACACACGGGCAGTAGTTTGCTTTGTTTAGTTCTTTGTCTAAAGTATAATTGTTATGTTTTAATGTTGTAATTCGCCTCCAAGTGGCCAAGCAGGCCAACATGGGCAGATTTTGGCCCAGAACACTGCTGTATCAGTATGGCCCACTACCCATTATGCAACATAACCTGTTGGCAGATTCCACGTCGCTTTCTTCGTCAGAAGAACACCTTAGTAGCCCAGCGCCTATAGGAGAAGGCTGCACGTCTTGCCTGGGATCTCCCGTATGGTCGGTCGTCGACGACTGCTTCTGCGTGAGTTGTGCGAGTTTTTCTTCGAGTTTGCGAGTATGTTGAGCCAAGAGACGAGCAGCAAGTCTGTGATGGGCCAAGGCTTCACTTCTGTCACTCAACTACAAACACAGTCAATGCTTACCGAGTCGTAATTTTCTTTTCAATCATTGTCGAGCAAATAAGATTACTCGTGTGGTAGGAACTGGATAATTGAGGAGCGACAGTACTGGTGAGGAGATGTGATGAATGTTTGTCCATTCAAAACTATATTCACATCTGTTCTATGTTGTTGTTATTTTAATATATGTGATAAAATGTGTGGATGATTTGGTCGCTAATTTGGAACCACAGGTCAAATTTTTTAGTTCGTTGTTAACAACAGTGTTACTAACCGAATAAAATTGTCAGTATCATCAGCAAATAGAATAATATGAAGCAATTTTAGGACTTCACACATGTCATGTATGTACAGCATAACTAATAATGGGCCAAGGTTTGAACCTTGCGGGACTCCACACTTGATTTCCTTTAGTTCTGAGTTACTATTGAATAGCATACATAATGTATACGGTTGGTTGAGTAGCTTTTTATCCAGTCCAGAGCCAAACACCTTATTCCGTAGCATTGCAATTTACTTAGCAATATGTTGTGGTCAATAGTGTCATACGCTTTTTTATATAGATAGATATTACAATCATACTTCGGTATTCGTCCACTGCGGATGTAAACTTTTCAACAGATTCTATTAAAGGTAGTAAAGTTGAATGATTTCTTCTGAAGCAATACTGCCAATCTGTCAATATGCGTGGTGTTTCAATGAAAGACGTTAGCCTTTTGTTGACTATTTGTTCAAGTATTTTTTGTATTGGGATAACAGAGATATAGGTCTATAATTCTTGTTACATGTTCTCAATTATTAGGGTAGGTAGGTAAGACAGATATTTACAAAATGCCGAGTAATTTGGCTCAAACTCATGCGCGCTACAGGAAACTTAAGGAACCAAATTATGCGTATTACTTGGCAAAAGAGAGGGAAAGCGTGGTACAGTAGTATTTCAAAACAGCGCAGTTGACCAAGGGTGCTAGAGAAGAGAAAAAAGAGAGGAAATCTTGTTGAGAACTCTGTTGCAGTGAAATTATATGTTAAGAAGACATGCGTATGAAAATCGCTGATATCGACGATGGGAGGATATATTCGCTACATTAATCCAACATATTCCAATTGAGATCGTCGATGTGGGGGGGGGGTAATATTGACCACACTAATCCCACATATTACAACAGGCAGATCACTGCAAGCATTTAAGGCATTTAAGCACAGATAGTTATGTTCAATAGGTGCTATGATCGTGTCTCATCTGTACTAATCGTTTACAAGCCGATTCGATGTTTTACGTTATCCGTTTTCAACCACATCCAAACTCATAATACTCCTTTTGAGACACAACAAATGCCATGACCATTACCTTTTCTTCTGTTGATGAGTGAATTTGTACCAACAAAATAGTTATACCACCACATAATGCAAACACCTTGCCATGCTTAGCAACTTGTGTCTTTTACGTTATTATATATTATGATTGTATTATCACTTGAATTAATCATGAGTGTGTATTTAAGCTCTGTGTATTTCAAATTTTGCTACAATAGATAGTGAAAGATCGACAGTATGTTTAGGTTATGTTATATTTGGACATATATTTTAAGCAATCAATAAAAAAATCATATTTGTAAGTGTCCTATGTTATCCGTATACAGCAGTGTAAATCGTAATAACCCATGATAATTGTACTACATCGCCGAAATATTTAAATAGTTGATATTTCCTCAAATTCTCTAGATGCTATTATAAATATTAAATATTGCAGTAAACGATGTGGTATTTTTACTGGACAGAATCGTCATTTGTGTACGCATATTTACTTGATTATACATGTTATTTTAACATTTGTGATATATTTTGCATCGAGGTTTCAGTCCAAAGGTCCAAAATTAATCAATTTTATGTTCTATTTTTATACAATTTGTCGATACTGTGCATAAACCGTATACTTACAAATCGGTAAGTCTGTGTATTCTACGTTATCCAAATACATCATTAGTTGAAAGCCAAACCATCAACCACGTGTTCACTTGAGGTGAACCCCGTTATAATACAGCAAATGTATATACGACTAGGGCCCAGTGAAAGATATCACAACAAAATATATTGTATGGCTTCCCTGATTTAAGAATAGTAGCTTTTGGAAACCGACCAACTTTGATCATTTCTCATATTTCCACATCAGCAAAGCAACGTCGTATTTTGATATGACACCTCTATGGTGGTAAATAATTCCTATATTAATTATTGTTGTGCATGTCGTGGTCAATGTCTCACTTTGCACTAGGTACCATTTTCAATTCTTAAATGTTGAATTTAAGTGTATTAAGTTACATTTAGTAAGACAAGGTGGCAGAAAACGTAGACCACATTGCAAAAATTTGCAAAAATCATCACAATTTGAATGGTTATTGCAGTAGTTGTTCCAAGAACCTCAACATGTCTGCATTCGTATCAAAATACAATTTCGTTATTATATTAGGTTAATATTTTTTCGATTTCTAAATTGGACTGGGGACATTTTCGGTAGTTTTAACCTTATGACATGATTGTTTAATAAGGCAAACAATGCAACAACGGATATTTAGTATATATGCGGTAGAGGCGCACCCGTATCCGTTTCCAGATGCAGTATTATAAAACAGAGTTCAATGCATTCAGCATTTAATATAGCAATTTATGTAAACACCTATCAGACAACACGCACTAAAACTACGATTATTCATGCTAACAGGAGTAGACATACACCAAAGCAGACAGAAACGTTCGTGTTGCCAGGCAGGCGTTGAGACTAACACGATACCTTCAACTCGCAATGATAACGATCGACGGTTGTACGGCAATCTGAATTATAGTCACTATACAGTTCCAGAGTGTTCGCCTGTGTAAACGAGAACCTATAAGCCTGTATAAACGCGCGCTTGTGTAATCGACTACCTGTACAAACGAGCGACATACTTTGAATAATGTGAAAGAAAAAGTTCAAGCTGAATGAGTCTTAGATCTGTTTTGTCTGCTTTCTTGAAAAGGATTTGTCCTAAGGTGAAGTGTAATTGGCATCTTATAAAGTTCTAAAGGACCAAATAACCTCTTAATGATTGTATACGACTCGGTGAAGGTTTTTATTGTATCTACCGCTACAAAATAATTGAACATTTAGGCTGTGTCATATTGAAGTGATTACTGTAATTCGAAATTCGTAATTGTGACCTAACTGACTTACATCAAGTAATTAATTTTGCCAAATGGGTTTTTGTTTATTTTACACCTATTATCTACACTTTTGGATATTAAATAAATTTTGTTTTATAACTGATAATTATTAGAACACAATATTTTACTAATTTTGCTGATGGTGAAATTTCGTTTTTTCTATGTGAGATATTAAACAAATTGCAAATGTTTCGTAATTGTTGGATGCTGTGAGCCGCACATTGGCGTATCCAATTTGCCTTATATAGTATTTTTATATAGTATAACTTAATTTAAATTTGGGAAATGTGTGCTGTGTTTAAACCTAATTTATATCAGCACGACAGAATTTCGAGCACAACAACTAGACGAGTAATACACTTCTCTGTTGGAAATTTCAAAATATATAAGACTCCTTTACTGAATCACTGATGAACCCCTGAAACAATGGCGTCCTGCATTGAAAGAATCTAGGTGGGGTAGTATAATATATGTTCGATTATAGTAAGACTGTTTGTTAAATAAAACCAAAAACATATGGCTGCCTTTCTCCCAGTCCAAAACCAGAATAATCAGTTAATACTATATTTTAGAGTACAGCAATTTGTCAGCGACACCATGCCTAATTCGATAGTGATTTGTAACGCAGCTTTGTGTTACTCTATCGCTGTAGTAAGCAGTCATTTTGATTTGAACCTACATTGGCGTGTCACACTTGTTTTGGAAGTTAACATAACTAATATGTCTATCAATTCAGAAAAGTTACGTCCTTGGGAAACTGGAAATAGCCAAGGCGGCCAGCAATTTGGACTATTTAGAATTGACCATAAGTTCACCTAGACGCTTACGTTTTGTGTCTAAATGTATGTTTACACCCGACGGTAACAGTGAGACAACTGGTGGTTGCATGATCGGGATAAACCAATATAGCTGCCAAAATGACCATTAATATATTAGTAAATATTAGGTATCACGAATTCGCCGTCAAGCCATGTAGAGCAACTGACATCGTACCGAATCGTGTTCTTTTAAAATGAACTCCAGTATGTCCACTCTTTGATGTTGTCTTCCCACCTCTTTTTTGTCTACCTCTTCTTCTCCCCCTCTCACGCTACCTTGCACGATGGTCTTTGCAAGGCCAGATATTCGTGAGACGTGGCCGTACCACTTCAGTTTGCGCTTCCTGACCTTTGTAGGGAGGTCTTCGTGTGATCCAGTGGCTTGTTTGATCTTGTTGCGAACGTCTTCGTTAGTAACATGGTCTTTGTATGATATGCGCAAGATCTTCCAAAAGAACCTAATTTCAATGGCTTGTATCCTCTTCTGTAGATCTGCTGAGAGGGTCCATGTTTCACACGCGTATAGAAATATGAACATAACAAGGGAGCGCATCAGCCTTGTTTTCGAACTGACATTGATGTTATTGTCGTGTCATATGGGTTTCATCCTTGTAAGTGCTGTTGTTGTCTGTGCAATCCTGGCAAGTATCTCAGGTTTGGAACCCTCGTCTGTGATGATTGATTCTAAGTACTTGAAGCTTGTTACTGTTTCAAGTCTATGTCCGTTAACTTTGACCCATGTGTTGATTCCTTGTGTGTTGCTTGTCATCAGTTTGGTCTTTTCGGTGCTGATCTCCATGGCGTATGCTGTAGAAGTTTTGTTGAGGCACTACACCAAAGTGTCTAGTTCATGTTCTTCTCCTGCTAGGCCGTCGATGTCATCAGCGAAGCGAATGTAGGTGATTGTCCTGCCTCCAATGCTGATAGTGCCTTGATGGTTTTCCAAGGCATCATTCATGATCCTTTCCAGAACGATGTTGAAGACGGTGGGGGATAGTAGGCATCCTTGTCGAACACCCATTGTTGTTCGAAACGAGTCATTGAAGATGACTGCACTGGTGGCCTTATCATGTAGGTGTTAAATGGTTCGGACAAGATAGGGCCGCATGCCGTACCCTATCAAAGACCTTCATAAAGTCACTGTGCTCCGTCCTGTTCGAAAACCCGCCTGTTCTCCTGGGATGATTCTTTTTTAACTATACACGCTTCAAATACACTTGTTATCAGAAAAATAAACCTGCAGCAATCTCAAATAAATAATATTAAATACCCAAATCATAAGAAGGCCTGTAGGCTGTGGTTGCGATGAATGCGTACGTGTGTGTGTGTGTGTGTGTGTGTGTGTGTGTGTGTGTGTGTGTGTGTGTGTGTGTGTGTGTGTGTGTGTGTGTGTGTGTGTGTGTGTGTGTGTGTGTGTGTGTGTGTGTGTGTGTGTGTGTGTGTGTGTGTGTGTTTTAATACGATACAATGATAAGTTACATATTATCAGTGTTCGCAACAAAACGATATTGCCTTATTTCAGCGGTTCTAAATATTTTTTGCTGAGACCCAAATTCCGGTCGCGGGACTTGCTTACCAAACGTTATCTTCAAACTTTTAACTTGCGAAGTATAATAAAATAAATATACATTACACACAACAATTGAGAACATTAAGCTTGTTTGTATAACACGGGGTAATCATAAAATATGCGTTATTGATTGGTTCGTCAATGAGGAAAGATAACAGACGGGATCAGGAATGTCATACGATTTCAACAATAGTTGAAGGATACTACAAGATTTAACAAGATTTAACAAGATTGCCATCCAGAAAATTACTCTGGATGGCAGTTGGACAAGGAAGCCTTTTGGCTTATCGAGAGTCCAATACTTTTTATCTACATGTATCCCGCCTTTTTAAGGTGTGTGTCGATTTTATTTTAAAACATATTCACGCTACTAGCACCAACACAATCAGGAGATAATCTGTTCCATTCATTTACAGTCCTTTGTGAGAATGAGAACTTTCTTATATCTAATCTACACTGCTCCTTTACTAACGTAGCTTCATGTCCTCTGGTCCTTCTATCTTTCTTAACTGAGAAAAAAATGTTTCTATCAATATTTTCATAACCATTCAATATTTTAAACACTTCTATGTGATCTCCTCTCAATCTCCTGGTCTCTAGTGTTGTTAAACCACATTCTTTTAGGCGTATTTCGTAACTAAGATCCCTCAGATTTTGTATCATTTTAGTCGCTCTCCTCTGTACTCTTTCTAGCATATCTATGTCCTTCTTGCGATATGGCCTCCATGCTTGTATACAATATTCTAAATGAGGCCTCACTATTGTTTTGTACAGCGGTACTATTAATTCTTTTTTCTTATACGCTATATTTCGCCTAATTAATCCAAGGATTTGATTTCCCTTTGACGCTGCAATTCCGCACTGCTCTGAAACCTTCATATCAGCACTAATGGTTAACCCTGAGTCCTTTTCTTTTACAGTAGTACTTAGAACAGTACCCCCCATTTTATATTTTACCTCTTCATTCCCATGACCTGTGTGGAGGCATTTACATTTCCCAAAATTGAACAGCATTTGCCACTTTTCAGACCATTTGATCAACCTATCAAGATCATCTTGTAAATGCTGTCTGTCTCCATCACTTTTAATCCTTCTAAACACTTTTGTATCATCCGCAAATTTTAACACCTTGCTTGTTATATCATCGTCCAAATCGTTGATATATATATTAAGAATAATATAGGTCCTAGTACTGATCCCTGTGGTACCCCACTCAATACCGATTTCCAGTTTGAAGCCTCCCCATCAACTATTACACGTTGTCTTCTGTCATTCAGCCATTTTTCTATCCAGTTTATTATACCATTTCCTATGCCATGGGCCTTTAGCTTAAGGAGTAATCTTTGATGTGGTACTTTGTCGAAAGCTTTTTGAAAATCTAAATAGATGATATCTACTGGTGATCCCTCATCTACCCACCTAGTGATGTCTTCCAAAAAACATAACATATTTGTTAAGCATGACCTCGCTTTTAAAAACCCATGTTGAGATGGGTTTATCAAGTTATGTTTAACAAGAAAATCCACCATGTGATCTTTAATTAGTCTTTCTAATAATTTGCAAATCACTGATGTTAAACTCACTGGTCTATGGTTCTCTGACTTGTTTCTCGAACCTTTTTTAAATAACGGTATAATGTTTGCCTCTTTCCATTCTAAAGGAACCACTCCCTCTTCTAATGACAAATTGAAAACTGTTGCAAGCGGTGCGCTAATTTGTTCTACAATTTCCAATAGTAGTTTGGGCGGAATCCCGTCCACTCCAGGTGATTTATTATCCTTCATAGCCCTTATTTTCTTAGCTACCATTTCCGAGGTTACAACTAACTGTCCTAAATAGTCTGAATCTGCCCCCTTGAACTTAGCCTCTGGTACTGGCAGTGAACTAATATCTTCCCTGGTAAACACTGAACAAAAATACTCATTCAGGTCTTCTGCCATTAAGAATCCCTCTGATATTGTATTTCCAGCACTATCTTCTAGAGGACCGACCTTATCCTGAACTTTCTGTTTGCTTCGAATATACGCATAAAAACTCTTACTGTCATGTTTTATATTACTAGCTAATTTTTTTTCATAGCTTCTCTTTGAATTTCTAATTTCAGCTGTAGCTTGATTAAGTGCTTCTTTATAAATGTTGTAGTCTTCATCATTTCCAGTACATCTATATGACTTCCACATCATTTGTTTATACTTAATTTTTCTAATGGCTTCTTTCGATAAGTGTTTCTTTTTAGACCGTTTCCCTTGTTTTTTGAAAGGTACAAATTTATCGACTATGCACTTAATTTCACTATTTAAGATATTCCAGCATTCGGTTGCTGTCTTATTCTTCAGTGTGTTATTCCAGTCTATCTTTGCTAAATATTTCCTCATGTCCTTATACCTTCCTTTGTGGAAATTTCTCCTATACTGCTTTTTACTATTCCTTTCTGATTTTACTTTGATGGTAAAATGTATCTGGTTGTGATCACTACTCCCCAGTGGCTCACATATCTTGACATTGTCAACTAATTCTTTCTGTGAGGACAAAACTAAGTCTAACACATTCTCTCCCCTGGTTGGTTCTAGCACATGTTGAGAAAGGAAACTATCTTGTACTAAAACTAAAAACTTGTGGTCCTCACTCCCCATACTCTGTAGAGATTTCCATTGTATATGCCCATGGTTAAAGTCCTCCATAATAATACAGTTCCGTTTGCTTACTTCCCTTATAGCGTTTTATATTTTTTCATTCTCTTCTATGCTTATGTTTGGACTTCGATAAACTAACCCAACTGTTAACGTTGAGTTTCCTGTAACTATGTTACACCAAACAGCTTCTTCGCAATCTGCTTCTCTTTCTAATTTTATTTCATAAGCCTGGATAGATTCTTTAATATATAAAATAACTCCACCTCCCTTTCTTCCTATTCTATCTTTCCTAAACATTACATATCCTGTTAGTCCCAATTCGGCATCTGATATATCAGTGGTGGCCCACGATTCGGTTATACCTATTATGTGAGGGTCAATATCTTCTACCATAATGTTTAGTTCACTTCTTTTGTTTACTATGCTCCTTGCATTTAAACAAATGCATTTATATCCTGATTCAGAACAGTTTTCCAGGCTGTTCTTTGCCGGTTTATTTCTGCTGTCTTTATCTATGCCTCCAGTTTCAGGCTTCTCTGTGAATCCCCCCTGCGAATCAAGTTTAAATAGATGCAGCCTGTCCCGCTGTCAACAGATTGCAGCAAGTTCTCTGAGAAAACTGCTGCCCCCTTTCCACTTAGATGTAGGCCATCTCTCATGTACATATCTTCCCTCCCAACAAAGTATCCCCATAAATCTACGAATCCCACCCCCTCTTCTTTACACATCTGCTCAACTAGTGCGTTGATCGCCATCCTCTTGCAGTTTCTATATGTCGGCCCCCTTCCTCCCATTACTGGCAAAATTCCTGAGAGGATAATCTGTTCTACTCTTGTCTTCTTTAACTTCTTCACTAACTGTCTGTACTTCTGAACTATCCCAGTTGTTCCCTCCCTCTCTGCGTTATTTGTCCCTACATGTACTAGTATAGACCCTCCCTTGCCATGCCCCAGTACCTTCTCTACCCTTTCAGTTACATGTTCTATCCTAGCCCCCGGTAGACAAACAACGACGTCCTCCCCCTCGCTTAGAGTCTTATCTGTCTTTCTCATAATCGAATCGCCCATAAACACCCTCTCTTTCCTCATTGCCCCCTCAATCACTGCCTCAGTGTAGCTCTTTCTACGGTTTGCATCTGTCTGGTTGTAATCTTGTTCCCCTGTCTTCTGCTCTCCCGTCACAATCTCTTCCGTTCCATTCTTTCCTGACGCTGTTTCTCTTGTCACCTTTCTTCCTGTCATCGTCCCTCCCGACTTCTCTTCTGTCACATGTACTCTCACTTCCTTTCTTCCCGTCATCTTTCCTCCCATGGCATTTCCTTCTCTCCTCTCCCGTCTCTCTTTCCCTCCTACCTCTTTCTCTACGGTCACTTTCTCTCCTGCCACCTTCACACCTGTCACATTTCCTGCCGTCGATCCTCCACTTTCTTCCCCTCCGATCACCTTCCCTCCTCTCAGTCTCCTTTCCTCGGTCTTGTTGCCACTACTCTGCTCCTTCAGTTTCACAGTATTCCCAACTTTATCCCTGTCGTCTCTCTCCATTCCGTCTGTCTTCTTGCTGATTCTCATCTCCATCCCCTTCACAATATCTACCAACCTAGCTACCTCTTTCTCCAGACATTTCACCTTCCAACACCCCACGCACTGAAAGGTGAATCCCTCTTCCTTGGTTTCTGTCCATGACTTCGTACAGCCGGATAAGGCAAAATCTACCCAACTGTGGCAGTCGTCGCACACCAAGTGTATCTTTGCCTTGACTTGCCGCTTGCAAGACGCCATATCAGAATTGATTTAATAATAATAATCTAATTAGCTATTTAAAATAGTTTTGTCAACTGTGTTTACACCATTCACTGTCTATGTAGTCTTTAAGAAGACTGTTTTCTGTGCACAAATGTTACACTTTTCGTAAGATTGCGTACGCTAGACTGCCTTATTTATTTAGGTTATACAGCGCCCTAGCGAATAAGAGATACACTAGCTACATAAACTTAGTTCGCCCGATTATCGCAAATGCTTAATTTTAACAACAAAGCTACCTTATCAAAATGTCTAGCAGGTTCTGACTTACACAGACATTATCTTATGTAGGTAGTTTATGGTTGTTACTTTATCACCTATATATTCTACCACATAACGAGGTTTGTTAAATCTTGTTTACAAACTTATCGTAGCCGTAAGCTAACGTACCCTATTATCACTCACTAGACTAAAGTGTCCTAAAATACTTTATCTAACTAACTTTAAGCACAACTGCTACTCAATATATGTTTACTGCTACTTTATGAATGATATTAAGGCAAGAATAATACTTATCAATCAGTAATTCCACTTGCTTATGAACTTTGATACACCACCAATTTCAACGTTCTATCTCCGCCAAATATAGCCTCGTGTACTACACCAATGTATTCATACTGGTGATAATAAGGCGACAGTTAATTGGATAGTTAATAACTTTTAACTATCTGGACATGCATATTCTACCAAGTATTTGTCTCTGAATGTTCATTTGGTTGGCTTCGACATGGAGTGAATTGGAAACAGCACCTACGTTTTTCGGCAACATCAAACACAATATACCTAATCCGTACCAGAAGAATCAGAGAATATCTACGGTCGCCGACACTTACACATAATTAACATCCCGCCTACAACTATACGCGCAGGAGAAAACGCTTCGACTCAACGCAAACTACTATTGGACGCTGAAGAACACATTAGCATACCGCATACACAAATGTCCATCTTGTCGTTAAATTACCGTGTAATTCCATTTGAATAGAAAAAGCAAACATTCTAAAGTTAATTTAAAAAGGGTTCGATAAATAAGTTACCAGTAAGATTAACATCACCGATTTGTAACTTATTAGGCAAGGTAATAAGTTACAAATCACTTGGTTAAGCACAAATAGATGCACACATCTAAAAATATATTATGTTTTGGAAGGTATCACAAGGTAGGTACGTGAAGAATAACCAGTAAACATAATGTATTTCGAACTCATAGAACTTTCGAATTCTGCATTGGTGAAAAAGGCACGTGTACGAAGCAGTGGAAAGAAAAAAACGTTGCCGTATTAAAGACAACCAAGCACTTTTATTAGCGATATATATGCAATTTTCAGTATTGCTTGAGACAGCGCAGAAATTGTATTTTCCGGCAGCATTTGATTGCGCTATATTGGAATTCCCAAGAACACCTTTAGTATCGTTTGAATATTGTTTTGCGACTTGCGATATCTCTGCTCATGTTCGAAAGTTTACCATATAGTTACAGTACAAAAGACACTACTTACGAACATCTACGAATATGTATTTTACGTCTTACCTAAGTGAAATATTTTGTCCGCACTGACGTAACTGGACACAATGTGGCCCACACCTAAACACGTTTGTGGAACCCTGCTGAATGGGTCCCCAACAGTTACTTTAACGTCGCTTCCCTTAATGTCCTCGAGGTATGTATATATATAGAGCTGCAGAACACACGTACACCCGAATACACAAAATATGTGTGATCTCGTAACAACATTGAAAGAAAAAACATAAAATAAGTTGACGGGAAATGTAATGTTTTATCTAATTCCCTTGTCCAATATGTTCAAATTCAATCTAGAATCAAAGGTGTAGTTATTTACAGGTGCTCAATCAGGCAATGGTAACAGTTAATTGTAATTAAAGGAGTGTTGTTGTCCCATAAACGACAACGATTCACTGGTGTTGAAAACACTTGACAAAAGCTATTCACGTTCATAACGCCAATTGTGGGACAGTCTGATTAGTCCACATGATAAAACAACTCGAACCGTTTTGCAAACAGTCCATGTATGCGTGTGGATGCGCCCATATCCATTTCATGCTGCCGTGTCGAACACTTTATCATTAGATAAAGTGTTCGACACCTTCAGCATTTAGTGGACCAATTGAGATATACAAATATCGTATAATAAACAGGAAACAGGAACATTACGATGATTTGCGCTAAGGTATCATCTCAAAACGTCGATGTCCGATATCAGACGAAATTACATTCGTTTGGGGAGGGTGGGGGCCAGAGGCGGTTTCGTCTGGCGTCGTACATCGATATTTTACGTTTCGGACCGATATTGTTAATATATTGATATCATCATATAAATCTTTACAAACTTTCGTCCAAAGGGAGGGGTGAGGGGCTAGGGCCAGATGAAAGTAATTTCATCAGATATTGGACATCGACGTTCTGAGTTAATTCCTAACATGAGTAGTAGACAAACCAACGTCAATTTAGATAGTGAACGGTGCATGTGGTCTGGACTGGTTTGAAGCGCGGAGTTGTTGTGGAGTCGGACTCTAATTCAACACCGCCAAACCGTCCTGCTACCGATCGACGGTTGGGTAGTTTTTTTTGGGGGGGGGGGTAGCTACTGGTTCAGAGCACTCACATGTATTAGCGATACCTAGCGACAGTATACGAATCATGTGGAAGAATAGCTTTCAAGGTGAATACTGCATAATACCGTTTTCTGTCATGCGCAGTCTTCCATACATGTATAGAAAATAGCACAAAAATCTACGGCGGTCCTCAGAAATAAGGTATCATAACCAACATGATAGGACTACCATTGTGGTTGTAATGTTCTATTGTGATATTGTAATTGTTATCTTTATTTGTATTTGTTATACCGTTCTAACCCGGGAAGTGTCCCGCGACTGGGAGTCGAGTGATAAGGATGGAAGTGAGAGATCAAGAATAAAAACCAGTTTCGTACACTGTAATATTTATATTCAGTGCAATCTGTTGTAGCCTTGCGTTGTATAAGACATTACAATTCATTACAATGGCGACGAGTGGATGGGATCTATAGACACTCGAATGATTTGATGTTGTTGCGCTGATGTATAAAGAAAATGCAACAGATGTGTGAAACTTTCGCTGAACGATAATAAGGGTCCGAACGTATAATTTCGCTGTATATGAAATAAAGAACTGTCACATACTCACCGTGGCTATAAACCTACCGACCTTTCCGGAATTCGATCTTCAACCGAGGGAGACCTTTCCTACCCGCTTCGAGAAGTACCAAAAACGCCTGAATAACCTGTTCGCGGCAATGGGTATTGAAGAGGCAACCCGGAAGAAGGCCATGTTACTGCATTATGCAGGAGAGGACGTGTGTGATATTGTCGACAGCCTAACTGTACCAGAGCCTGAAACAGACACCAATGTTTATCAATCAGCTCTCAAAGCTCTGTCCGACCATTTTGAACCACAGAAATGCGTTGACCACCATGTGTACAACTTTCGCAAGGAAGCGCAGACTTCTAACGAGAAAGTAACTGAGTTCTATACCAGGCTGCAGCTACTGGCTAGGAAGTGTGAATTTACCGACACAAATATCGAGATTAAACGTCAACTGATCCAAGGCACCACATCGGCACGCCTACGACGTCAATCCATCGAACAGAGCCTAACCCTCGACCAGCTTCTGAAACATGCACGCGCGATGGAGACTGCCGACGGGCAGAGTGCACAGATCGAGAAAGAACATTCAAATGCTGTTCAGTATCGTAGTCATATCAAATCATATGACAAAAAAACGGACACTGATACCAATCGTAGCTCCAAGTGTGGTCTGTGTGGGGGATCTTACCCGCATAAAGGTCAATGTCCAGCAAAAGGAAGGCGCTGTCTAAACTGCGATAAGCTCAACCACTTTGCTAAAGTGTGCAGGAACAGACTAGCCTCCAAGGATAAGCCCGCTTCAAAGAAACAATACCGACAACCGAAACAGCGAGCTAGAGCAGTGAATACTCGAGTCGAGTCGCAATCTGATGACGAGGCTGGCGGTTGTGATGAACAGTACACGTTTCATGTCGGTGCGGCATTGAGCAACAAACCTCTGTTCAACATTAAGATCGCGAACACACCAATATGCGTCATGGCTGACTCCGGTGCTACAGTCAATATCGTTAATGAGAAAGACTACTTAACCATAGAACCGAGACCTGTTCTATCACCATCGTCGACTAAGAGACATATTGCGAGAGTTCGAGGACGTCACCACTGGCGTAGGAAAGTATACTGGAGTAATCTGGGAATGGGGTGAACATGAACAACACTCGTTCGAGCAACTCAAAACGGCATTGTCTACCAAAACGACTCTAGCGTACTTCGATCCGCAGAAATCTACGACGATCTTCGTAGACGCTAGCCCGATTGGTCTGGGAGCCGTTCTGACTCAAAAGGATGCAAAGACGAAAGATATAACACCACTCTACTTCGCGAGTCGACCACTGACCTCTACAGAGCCGCGATAACCTCAGATTGACCGAGAGGCGTTGCAATCAAACGCTTTCATCTCTACACTTACGACAAGGAGTTCACGATCGTGACAGACCACCAGGCGTTGGTGACTTTGTTCAACAGTCCTTCGTCAAAGCCGACAGTGAGAATCGAGCGATGGCTCATAGATCTGTTGCGATATGACTTCAAAGTTATCTACCATCCTGGCCAACAGCATTACCGAAAGCGATGACACTCAAAGAGGTGGAACTTGCAACAGATCGAGATCCAGTGCTACAAGTTGTTATGACGTGCATCGAATCAGGAAGATGGCACCACACGCCGTCTGACGTATATCTGGCTGATCTTTCTAGGTACGAGAACATTAAGAATGAACTTACCTGCACAGACATCGTGTTGCTGACATCAAATCGCATCGTGATACCTGCCACCCTGCAAAGCAAAACGGTTGACATCGCACACGAAGGGCATCTCGGCATAATCAAGACGAAAGCCCTGATAAGAGAAAAGGTATGGTTCCCGAGTATGGACAAGCTAATCGAAACGCGAGTCAAGTCGTGCCAAATAGCCACACCGGTTATGAGTGGCGAACCACTAAACATTTCTACATTACCGGACAACTCGTGTGAAGAGATGAGCTGTGACTTTGCGCACGTCGATGGCGAAACACTGCTTGTAGTCATCGATGACTTTTCCAGATTCCCATTTGTCGAACCCGTTACATCCAAAGCGACAGGTGTGGTGGTACCAAAACTCGACAGACTGTTTGCCACATTCGGAACCCCTGAGGTGTTAAAATCTGACAATGGGCCACCATTCAATGGCAAAGACTTCACAACGTTTGCCAACGTGCTCGGATTCAAACATCGGAAGGTTACCCCACTGTGGCCGCGAGGTGGAATGATTTGTGAAGACGATGAAAAAGTGTGTTAATGCGGCCAAATCAGAATGAAAAAACTGGAGGAAGGAACTACAGTCGTTCTTGCGCAATTATGGGACAACTCCACATACAACAACCGGGTTTGCCCCATCAACGCTGTTCCTGAAGAGAGCAGTGCGCAACAAACTACCACAATCTACGTTCATCGACCCCGTCGCTGAGATCGTACGCAAACACATCGCTCGAACCACGCATATCAGACGGTGAATGTCCTTCTTTCGTGACAACGATAGACACACCTCAAGGTAATATTCTCAGCCCAGTGCTGTTTATTGTATACCTTGAGGCGGCCTTGAGAAACTTGCGGGCACAGCTGCCTCAACGACCAATCACTAACATCGACCTGCCACTTGACATTGAATATGCAGGTGACACTGACTTTGTCAGTTATTCCCGAATTTTCCTGGACCGAATTGAAGAAATTGCACCACGCAGCTTGGCAGAATGGTTCCTCGCCATCAACGAATCCCAAACCGAAAGAACATTTGTCTAGAGACACACCGAACGAATATCTGAGTGACGGACGATAAAAAAAACTAGACTCACTACTGGGAGACTCGGAGGATGTCGTACGCCGTAAACAGCTCGCAAATGTAGCATTTCAGAAGCTGTTGACAGTCTGGTTCAGGCGGAAAGTTTGAAGCTACGGTTCCGCCTCTATGCACCATTCGTTCTGACAGTACTGACCTACAACATGGGCACCTGGGGTCTCACTCAGACGGAGTTAAACCGACTGGATTCATACCATCGCCGTCATGTAATTTGCGTCAGATAATCGGTGTGCATTACATGCGAATCTTACATCGTTTGAAACGCGAACATGCCTATTATATACATATATATCCAAACTAATTTTGAAACCTATTTAAGATATTTGTACCTATGTCTTGCAAATATTTATTATAACATCGGTATTCAATTCATGTGCCACATTGTTCCAACAAATTATCGAAACATTATAGGATCATAATTTTCATCCATTACCATAAATTATAAGAATTTGGCAAGCGTGAATGTTTACCATATATATATAATTTATTATCGCTTTGGCGAAGGGTGCATTTTTTCAAAACAAACTGTCACTTTGATTTATGTTTGTTTTCTTTAACTACAATCGTTTGATTTTCATTGCAATAATTATTATTATACCTACGCCATAGCAAAGACACATGTAGGTTGATATATTCCTGTGGACTATGCCGTTGTGTTAAAGTGGAACATAAATATAGACTCACACCCACATAGGATAACACATCGATTGGCAAGAGTGTAATATACTGCTTGTAAACAGAGTAGACAACTTAACAGTACCGGAGAAAAGAAGACAGGAAAGAAAATAGAATAGTCAAACAATATTGCAGAATGGACTGGGAAGACCTTCGCAGAAACTCAGACATTAGCACACAACCGCGAAGACTGGCGTTGACTGGTGAAACATTCTGCAAAGCGTTGTTTGAAACCTGAGAGTGGGGTGAAACCATTGTCACTCGGTGATTCTTGAGGATGGCACATGTTTGTCCACACGTATCCCACTTGAGGTCGACTTTGCGGCATAGCTTCTTGTCTGGCTTTCATGCATGACATCATTTCAGTCACACAACATATAAAATCTTTGTTGGAAACTAAAAGTAATATGTGCATGTCTTCATTAAAATCCTGTATATTTTTATATATTGGTTTTGGTGTTGATCTCTGTGGAAATTCCAGTCATCCACAACAATATATTGGATTGTGTACTGTGAAAGCTCTGTCAGAACGAATTAGGTATTCACCTCCAGCCAGTTGCCAGAAAGTTACTAAATCAGATATCTGCGTCGCCTCTCATCGTGTTATGTCTCGCACGCCAAATAGCTTGTCTTGCATCTAAAAAAGTATTCCTCTCGCAGTGTTCCAGACCCGGGATATATCAAAGGATGGCCCCTTAATGGAAATTGTGTTTGACATGATATCATCTTCGTTCATTTAAAGTGGCATTGACAATTTGGAGAACTTGGGTGCCTCGTTAGCCTGAAGTTTATGTTGGGAAAATTGGTTTGTAAAGGGAGCCGGTTACCTTACATTGAGCTGTGAGAATATTCATCACATTCTCTCTTTTTGTGCAATATAGCCCAGCTTTATAATATATGTATGAGCTCGTTGTCACCTGCCGTTTTAGTCTGCAGCGATTCTCCCCGTCCATGAGAAGAGCTACTTTGTAAAATCTTAAATCGAATACACGATTAAATGCTGTCCCTTGAAGCGTGAAGTATTGAGAGGTGTGCTAACACGTCTGCAACAAAAACGGCCCAAGGTGATGTCACTAGTCTCATATATTCCGTTTTCATGATTGTATCCTAAAGTAATGTCTGACTCCCTTGATCCCCACCAAGAATAAGCATCGATAGTAGTATATAGGTCCATCTCAATACGCCACCGTGAGTGAGCAGGAGCACCCATGGATAAATTCTAAGATGGCGCCTATTTAAGATGTATATGTGTGTATGTGTGTAGTCACGGGACCGGATGTACCACCTCCTGGTGAACAGTTATCATACTTTTATTGAGATAGCTCTGAACCAGATGCATGTATATTTGCAAGATCATCTCACGGTTACCCGACGTTAAGACGGTGTTTGTCGTATCCATATTTAGCATACACCATCGTAATTGAGTTGATACACGATTAATTTTCTTTATCTAGATTGTGGTGTTTAAAGGTGAATGCCACGGTAAGCATTTCTGTTGTAATTTGATGGTATACATTTTGCCGGGTTCTCGGGTTGACGCCGAATGTCTCTCCCATTTGGACACAAGTTTTAAGTGATCTCGGGTGGTTGATACATCATAGGCACCTGCCCTGACATCAAATTATGTCTCACATTTACGTTCTTCTACTCTAGTGTGTGGCGACAGACATATTGAAGTAACACATATTATACTTGGCAATGGCCATCATATTATTGTATAAATCACTACACCTTATGCAATTTACACAGTAGTTCCTTTGTCGTTTCACCCTTTGAATATATGAATAAACATTATAGTTCTGAAACTAAATGTTGTCTACAATTCTCCAATATTCTGTGGGATTCTATAATCCACAGATCATGGTGTATTAATGCATAAGTTATAAAATGTGCTTCGACGGGAGTACAGTCCCAAACACGTACTTTGATAAGAACAAGATGCCATCTCGAAATATGTGTGCGCAGATATAAACGTTATTTCTAATGCGACTGGCACAAGAGTATACACTATACAGTGCTACTAAAATATGTCAATAACCTACACTATGTTACTTAATTATGTAAGTCAGTTAACGTAGTTATCCGGAGAGTTCCTTCCAATGTTTTCTAACTTCTAATAGGTTGCGTGAAGTTTCCGTGTCGAATGTGTTCATTGATAACTATCATCGCGGTAACTGGCCGAGAGTGGTCCCCTGCTAGAAGTAAGCTTCTACGAAAATGTGAACTACGAATACATCCGAAAACATATCAATAGATAGAATACATAGTATTTGATCAAATTTGTTAGTAATTGGTGCAATTATTTGGATGAAAGGTGTCATAAAAACACACAAATAAAAATTAGACTACTTCGGGTATGGTAGCATACTGGTCAAAGGTCAGGCCACAGGTTAAACGGTCACGTCAAAATGTGAACTACGCTTGAAAAAAGCCTACACGTATATGGCATTGGTTTACTATAGGCCCAATTCACAGCTACCAAATGGGGCCAATGCCAATATGGCACACTACAAACTGGCACAAAGAAAGATAATCTAGTGACATATATCCGTATGATTGACATCATCAGATGGCATCACTTCATTTCGATGTTTGAACTTATATTTACGAAAGTACAGTCTAAATATAATTAATGCGATATTATCAATGAATTAGAAAATGCAATTACGTTTCTAATAGTTTTAAAGGAAACTCAACGGTACCAAAAACTAAAGTGTTCGGAACAGTTGATCAATTATGGGATACGAACATGCGACCTAAACTTTATCGTTTGCAATACCGTTTTATTTATGTGCGCAACTTGTATCAATACATGTACGTTCGGAGTTGCTCTTATTTTAATGACTTAGAACGAGAATAAATGTAATTGATTATCCTTAATACTCACGACCAGGTTATCGTACCACGTCTGTATCACGTTTGCCTATAACAAATAACGATACTTAGAATGTCCTGATGTTTAGCTTTACCACACGTTCCCAACTAGCAAGTAGTAGTCAATGCCGACAGCGTGGGTATCATGGTCACAACAGTGGCACCTGTCGGTTGGCTGGGAAACAACTAGTGACTGGTCGGCCACAATATGACAGTGGTGACACCTGGTGGAATGCGAAGCAGATAAATGACTATTCCAGTCTCACGGATCAAGTACACTGTACATTTTGGATTGTTGTGGGGGAGCAAGCTGGTACACCATCGGGTACAACTTCTTAGGCCCATTGTGCAAATGTGTATTTTTATTAAATCACCGAGCTCTATTTTTCTCAATTCACAGTTTTAGGCAACCGATTTAACGAACAAAATATCGTACCACACAGACACACACACAAACACACACACAAACACACACACACACACACACACACACACACACACACACACGCACACATACAAACAAACTAACAAACAAACAAACTCTCACACACACAAAAAAAGACACACACACACACACATATATATACACACACTCACACACACACACACACACACACACACACACACACACACACACACACACACACACACACACACACACACACACACACACACACACACACACACACACACATACACACATACACACACACAAACTCACACACACACACATACGCACACGGACACGCGCACACACAAACACGCACGCACAGTGAGAGAGAGACATGCACACACATACGTGCACACGCACACGCACAAGCACAAACACTCAAACACACATAAAACACACACATACACACACACACACACACACACACACACACACACACACATACACACACACAGATACACACACATACACACACATACGCACACGAATAAGCGCGCGCGTACACACATAAACACAATCTCTCTCTCTCTCTCACACACACACACACACACACACACACACACACACACACACACACACACACACACACACACACACACACACACACACACACACACACACACACACACATAGACATGTAGTATGTAGTATATAGTATATACACACACATACATACACGCACACGCACAAGCACATGCGCACACAGACGCGCACACGCGCGCATACACACACGCAAGCACGCACACACAGAGAGACACATACACACACATACGCGCACACGCACAAGCACACGCTCACGCACACACGAAGCGATGCTCTAAATCATTTGAGGACGAAGTTTTAATAAGCAGCAGTATAAACGCGCTAATCGGTAATGACATCACTCACAAAATTTGCCCGTCCTGATGCCTGGCGCTGAGTTCGACATGTAAATGTATTAATACGTTATCGGGTGTTAACAAAAAAGACTCGAGCCGACCGTCTGTTTTCATAGCGCCTTACAGCATGCGTCAGTGCACATCGGAGTAACTGGATCAATACTTCAATAGCTCGTAGTCGGACTCGCGTTGGTGCACCTGGCCTCAGGTAAGTCCTTGTCGTCATATAGGCTTCCATCAGTTCAGCTGGTGGTTTCAATGTCTACTTAGCAAGCGTATGTAGTAGTAAACAACACAATGACCAGTGCCTTTGTGCATGGCACAAACGAACGTGGTTTTTGTTAGTAAATCGCATTGATGTCTGGTAGCTAAGAAAGGTGGCAATTCAATGTCCACAACTTGCCTGTTATATACAGGTACAATATGATCTATGTTCGATATGTGTGTGTAAAAGTTTTGATCATCATAACGTTTTGTGTTTCTTTTCTCGTAGTCTTTGTTTATATATATTTTAGCATCCTTTCCCAGCTATCTCCATAATTCTTTACAGGATGGTTTCGATTTTCTCGTTAAGCACATGCATTTACTCTACCGACCTGTGCATTTACCCTACCGACCTGTGCATTTACCCTCCCGACCTGTGCGTGATCCTCGACATTCAGAGCAATCAGAAATTATATCAAGCGCGAGAGATAATATTTATCAGCGCCATGTTTACGTAAATGTAACAGATGTTTTTTTCAGGCGCTCTGTTTTATTGTAACTAGCTACACATGGGTGTGTCGGAGGTACATGAACCAATAACAGGAAATACCAACCACACCAGCGGCTTCAAGAAAGAAGCATTGTTATATCTTATATTGGGATCACAGGACACGAAAAAAAAAATTAAATTTAAAGCTGATAAATTTCATGATTTTTATTTTTGTTTTCTAATATTTAAGTGCGCTAGGGGGTTTAAATCGATAAAATAAGTCATAAAACAGCAAAAGTTTAAATGAATAGAACACTGAAACCCCTATACTAATTTATGCAATTCAAATGTTTTATTTAGATAATGAACTATTCTAACTTTCTGTGCATAGCCATTTGTATATGTCATTCAGATTTTTTTTGACCATTTTTTGTTTTATTTAAAAAAAATTCTTCAATATTTTCACATTCAAACCCCTATGGGATATAATCCAAATGACTGATCATAATTTCAATGCACAGGAATTTAGATAGTTATGTCATTATTACTGTGTAAAAAGTTGGTATGAATTGCTTGGTTAGTTTTGGAGTTCTATTCATTTTTCCTACAAAAAAGTGATAACTGAGAAAACGGCACTCAAAGTATGAACAAAGTAATTTTAATGTCTTGCACATACTAGATGTTGCAAATAAGCATCAGTATGGTAGGCTTACCATGTATATACAATATGTGAGTGTTTCTAAGTGAAACATTTCATTAACAGTGACACAATTATGTCATTGTTTACCCCTATCCCCCTAATTCATAATGCGAGTAATCATGGTCGACGCACCAATTCAGACAGTTTTCACACATAATTCACATTGTGACTTGTGTCCAACATAAAACATGCATACTGATAGCATGTAACAGTCCATATGCATTGGTTATCATGCAAAGAAACCTGATTATGAGATCAGAGAGGTATTTTCCTAAGTAAGCATCACTTCACTTTTACAAATGCAGCTTGTATGTATCCACATACAGTCGTGACATGTCAGCCTGTTTTCTTCAACTCTGAAATGCATGTTAGATAAAGAAGATGTAATATACATAAATGTTTATAGTCCATTAAAAGTGACATCATTATAACATTTTCACCCCCCCCCCCCCCCCCCCCCCCCCCCCCCCCCCCACTGCCACCCCACACATTATAATGCCAGGAATCATAGCTGAAGCAAGAATTCGGACAGTTTCCCACTCTGCACAGGTTGTGACTTGTGACCTACATGAAACATGAATAATAATTGCATGTAGCACTCCATAGACTTGCTTGCTTCAAAATTGCATGTGTAGAAATAGGTTTTATGATAATTATCAACCTAAGCACCACTTCACTGAGGCATTTTACAAATGCAACAGCAGTGTGTCTATATACAATCATCACATGTTTGATATGTCAGTCAATCATCACTAACTCTGAAACATTTGGTATATATAACACAACATCCATGTACACCATATGGCACAGTGTGGAGCATAAAAGTCACTTCTGATCAACATGTTTCAACAGTATAATGCAATAGCATCAGAAGTGTTCAGTGCAGGGCAGAAGACATCAGCGACCACTTCATTGAGTTGGCCAACATCGACAATACACCAATCTCGACTGCTCAGTTCCCTCTGTTCGTCAGGGTTGTCACATTTTACGGCGTTCATGGTGACAATTTTGCGTGACGAGACGACTGTAGTGCGACACGGTGTTGCCTGGGCCGTCCCTGGTAGCTGTGCAGTCGCTCCGGCGTCAGCTGTTGCGATCTTCCCGGCGCTGTCAGTGTCAGTCGCAGTGTCGACTGTCGTCTGCTTCAAATCAATTCGCTTTCGCCGTCGATTACGGCTGCTAAGTCGGCTTTCTCGGACGACCAACGACGTGCAGCATTGCACTCACTCAGGCGCTTGCGTATAACTTTTGATTTCTTCGGCGGCATCTAATTTAAACTCTCTTTTTAACAAAATATATCGTCCGTTTATCGAGTGTCAAACTGTTCTCCGTAGCAACAATGTAAACAGGAAAGTAGACAACGCAAAGCATCGTGGGATTGATTTGCCTCGTTTTGAACGAAGACGCGTCATAAAACCGGTTGAATGATCCTTGAACTTGCTTTCGGCTGGTTGCGTGCCTCATTTTGAGAAAAAACGCGTCATAAAACCACGAATGCGAGGCTTTCGGCCAGTTCCATGTCTCATTTGCATAATTATGTGCTAAATAAGGAGATCATCGGAAATTTGGACTCGGTTTCAACGCGGGAAAACTAAACTTTGGATAAAAGGGGCGTGACTATCAACATAACTGACAGATAGCCAAGAAGACGGCCGTTCTTTTGATACCAAACAAAATGGCGTATCATGAACAAACGTTGTCGTTGTCAAGGCATAAACTTGGATTACTTTTGGCGTGTTTCATCGATTCAAATATTTATTGTCATTTCACATTTGATGGGCCATCTAAGTTAGTGCTAATATAATGACTTAGCGGTGAGTAACTGTTAAAAAACGATCTTTATTGTGAAGTAGATATGTCAATCTGTCAAAAACTGAAAGAAACAAAAAATGTAATAAAAATAATTATTGACGTATTTCAGACTGCCGTGTCGATAAGACGACTATGCTATTTTATTCTACACAAGTATTTAACTATATGTGTTTGGTTGCGTCCGAGTTTGTTTCCAGTGTACTTTCTTTAGAATGGATTATAGTTTAACTGGAACGCATACACATTTAATACGTATAGTATGCGACACATGCTCGCATTTTTGAGAAAAAAATGTAAACACAATCAGTTAAGGTTCTCATACAAACGGCTGAACAAAGAAAGCAAAGAACTTTTTATGTCATTCTAATTATGGTCATCGTTATACATTATCACTAAACTGTGTATAGCAAGCCGGCACGGACCTGTTGTTAGAATGTCCCAGTGGGATTTAAGACAGCTTAGAGTACACCGCAGCAAACGGTTTTGAGCAATACGTGCATAGTACTAATCTGGCGTTGTAATCATAAAACGTACTGTTATTATCCGACGATTCTCTGGGCATGATTCTGAAGAGTCTGAGATAAATGACTCCCCCAAAGATGTAATAATAATAATATGTTAATTCAAGATTGTCCGTGAAGCTTGATAACATATCAACATTTTATAATGCCCTAGCATGATTAATTAAAAGCAGATATCGGTTCAATGAATTGACATACGCGTGCGTCCCCACACCATATTGCACACACACACACACACACACACACACACACACACACACACACACACACACACACACACACACACACACACACACACACACACACACACACACACACACACACACACACACACACACACACACACACACACACACACACACACACACACACACACACACACACACACACACACACAGATGCTTGTAATATTAGCAGTATATATTTTTGATATATTTGTTGTGACCATTTAAACGTTATCTATTGTTCCCGAATACCGTTTGATCGCATGTCAGCCAAGTTAACATGGATTCACCCTGTGTCCTTCTAACACTTCCGTTTACGTTCTGATTCCTACTTTGCTTTGGTGTTATATTTTTATTATCTTGGTTTTTGGTGCTGCGTTTTTAGTCTTATATAATCTTGACTGTTTTAATTATATTTGTGTCGGCTCCTTAGAACAGGGTTGCCTGGAACAATGACGCTCTAAACGTGTTATTATTATTATTATTAGTATCATTGCCCAGTCCGTATCGTCCGTCTCCGTCTCAAACTACAACACAGTCCAACTCCTGCTATATTCATATCCTGCCCCTCAATGAAGCCTCTCCCATGTCCAAGAACTCTGGCGCGCGATATTGCCACCTGTCTCGCTATTACCTGAACATCACACGTAACATCGATACCTAAGTTGACTGGCAGGCTATCTAACTAATGCTAATAGCGTTTCATCGTCAAGCCGAACGTACATCGGTGTCATCAGTATTCCACGACGCCACTTCATCGACGTGCCGACACTGTCAATAGCTGAAGTTTGTTAACGGTGCTTGAGCTGGCGAAGCAAGTGATGCCATTACCTGGTTGAACGCTCTTTAACATTAAATACTCCTTTAGCCGTCTTGCTCACAAAGCCCGTGTTTTGTCATCAATGCTGTTTTGAAAGTCGGTGCTCTTTTTAAGAGTTTAAGTCAATAAGGTGGCTGCTACTGCAGCGAGTAAATGAATTCTTTGTAGCACTCTTTCTGACTCATTGTAGTATGTTATTCTAAATAGCAGTTGGCAAATATCGATTGTACAAATAGTAAATATTTGGCTTTTCATCAATTACTATTATTAGAATAATTTTTGTTTTCCTGACGTTACATATATTTATACTTGGAAATGGGTATGAAAGACATTGGTTTAAAGTGCTTACAGTGACAATATTATATTGTATAATGTTGGGTTATATAAACAAACCACAGTTCGGGAAAATAATGAATACGTGTTTCTTTTGATGTCTAGACCCAATTAAATGATTGATCCAGCGTCTATATAATTATATGTCTTATATTATAACCCATACATATATATATATATATACATATTTGTATATATATAACATTCTCAAACTGAGCTTATCTATATATATATATATATATATATAAGCTCAGTTTGAGAATGTTATATATATACATATATGTATATATATATATATATATATATATATATATATATATAACTATTAATTATGAATATAAATAGGTTGATATGTGATTGTTTTCATAACCTTTCAAAAAATGCGAAGACACCCTATTTGTTTACTGGTAAACATTCAGGAATTCTTGCCTGTAAGTAAATACGTGATATTGTCCGTAAACAATTTCATTAAAATAAATACATGTGCTCCGACATTTTATTTGCGCAAT
>OZ023206.1:67913307-67921536 GCA_963995525.1 Escarpia spicata | reverse complement strand
GCCTTCATTTCCTTTGCCACTTTCCGTCTCCATGTCTCCTTCGGACGACCTCGTCTCCGTCTTCCGTCCGCTATATCACATAATATGCCTTAATATTTGACATTTCTCAGAAATGTAAGTCACTCCGGTAGTAAGGAATCACCTAGCCTAAAACATCACACGACAAAATCACCTGCGTCGTAAAATGTGTAAATGCGTGAGTCCAATGGCTTAATGTTCACCTATCACGACACGCGATTCAATACACCCATAAGACAGAGGCGTCTGTTTGACCTGTTTGATGCTGGAGTAAAAAACACAACTATTTCTTAGATCCAATAATCACGCGGAGGTGATGGAGTTCGTCGAAATTGTCAATGTGCTATATATTAAACAGTAGCAAACTACGGCTGAATTGATGTTAACAGAAGTTTTTCTGCCAGAATACAGTATATAACCTTCAGTTTTAAGTAGCGTATGTAACTAGTATATAAATATAAAGAGTGCGATGATAAACTTACTTGTTGTTGACCATCATCAGAGGCACATTTGTCTCTTTATTGCAGCATGTTTTCATTAAATGTAAGTAATTTATTGTGTATAAATCTTATAAGAGATTGAGCATTAACTTGTTCTAGAGAACCTGCCATGGCTTACGTCATGACGATGACGTCAGCAGTGCCGGCGCGCCACCTGGTTGTTGTAGTGACACTCACGCTGTTATCTTGGATCGAGGCTGTGCACGCAGAAACCCTCAAAATAAGTAAGTATTCCACCACATGTATACTTTCCCTTCTACCATAGTTTTAAGTTATCTTTCTACGAAACATCCTTCCGAAAACGTATAAATAGTACCTGCATTAAACACATATTTTAAAGTCGACCTTGTTTCCAAAAGCTGTTTACAATCAAAGTGCCGCCATAGGTTATTGCGTGCAACCAAACATGAAAAGTCAAGTTTTCCTGCGATGCCGATACAGGAGACCGTCAAAATGAGAACCTTTTAAAATTTCGAATTTCCTTGAAGCTAATCGAATGGCTGTGCACATTTATTATGACATGACATCTTTTATTCGATTAGATTACCTACTTTATGCAATATATGAAATTCTGTTAAACAATCGTTAGTAAACAAAACGGTTTGTGTGCAAATTTAAAAAAATGTACGCTTGTTTCCTTGCTGATGCCTAACAATTATTGCTGATTATAAATGCACTGCACTTTTGAAAGCATTCAGCACAGTGACCTATGCCAGGTGATCGAGCAGCAATGTATTAACGTTAAGCCGACGTTGTTCTCGATCAACTGTCGAATCATCGTGGTCTACGCGCCGAGGCCGACACATCTCTGATTACCACAATGATTTGGCATCATAAAGGTCAAAATAATAATGTTGCATTTATTAGCTAGCTGGATGTATGATGCAGGTCTGTCTCACGGTCAAGTGGTACGCAAAACATTGTCTATAATTGTAAAATTGCAACTAATTAAATTAAACAACTAGTCGGCTGGGTGGCTTCCAGAGTACACTACGTTGTCGTAATTGCAACTTTCAAAAGTCGACTTCCGGTCAATTGTGTGTTGCAGTCGCCGTGGTGGACGAGAACGATGCCCAGTTCAGCAAGAATCTTGAAATAGCCGTCGAATACCTGAACAAGCCAAACTCGAATGTGTTGACCGGACATGACGTCATCCTTGATGTCATCAGCAGTCGAAACAACGACTCGTTTGCAGCAATGGAGAGTGGTAGGGTAACACGAATTGTCAATATGTGCATGACGTTGCAATTGTAGGATTACTAGGGCGGCATGACATCTGCTAAGTAAAACATTCCTGCATTCCATTTCGCTTGAAAATCCGTATGTTTTGTCATAAAGAAACACTTCTTGGGACTGAATTTCAACAAAATATACGACGGAATGTCAAAACAACCCATGTGTTTGACAGCCGTTGTTTGACAGATTGATGGACAAAATTAAACAAGTCATGTGGTGGATAGGTCAATTATATTAAGGGTAAGAATTGTATAGTGACTCGTGAACCAATAAGCCCATGTCCCCTCGGTTAACGATGCAAAATTTCGTTCGGATCGGCCAAAAAATACCGCCGTGTATAAATAGGCCAAACAACAGATGGAAAATAACAAATACACTCACATTCACATTTACAGCGTAAATTAGTATTCTTTTCAGACACAACATTTTGCTAAAGTTACACATTTCATTCACGATTCAAATTAAAGACTCTTGCAAGAATACACGATGTCCGCACAAAGCGAGAGGTTCTGCCGAACAAACTGACTCAAAACTGACTGAGAACGACGTGCTTCGCGTACAGGTCGAACACAGTGCAACTGAAACAAGGTTCTCTTCGGTGCCATTAGGCCATCGTCGTGTGCTTTCACTTGTAGAGTGACGTCAAATGTACGCCTCGGATACACCACAGCTAGCGAGTAGCGCGATGGTCGACAATTGATTCCATTTTCATCTGGCCATTGCTACCTGTTTCGTTCGCTTGGCACAAGCACGCTACTTCACCGCGAGAGCAGCGCTTTGATAAATGTCAACAGAGGTGACGCCATCAAATAATGGCTAGACATTTATATATCAACTCGTCAATAATTAAACGAACAGACGGTATTGAAGTTAATGACGTGCATTGGTGTGATTGTGTTTAATGGTATTGCTGTTAGACGGGGTTATTGTGTTCTCAACAACCCCTTTGGCAAGTTTGCATGTTGCGAACCTGAGCATTGTGGGAGTTATTTTCTGTTGTACTAGGAATAGAAGTACTAAACAGGTTATGGAAAGAAATCTTTATAGAGAAGTGCATTGAGTTAATATTGTTTAAATTGACAAATGGTGCTAAAACATCTTTAAGCATCACACGTAATTGTGCACACGTGCACACAAAAACTGCACATTATTTGAATAATATTTTATTAAAGCCATTGCTCTTTGATCCGACAGTGTGCGCCAGTCTCACAAGCGACGTCTCCGTCATTGTCGACTTCTCGTCTCCTTACGTCACGAAGACGATACGCTCCCTGGCGGAAGCGATGAGAATAACTCACGTGGCCAGTGTAGATCCATCGTACTACGAGATGAACACGATGCAGGTTACTCACAAATGTTTCTTTCCGCGAACTTCAGGATTTAATTCTTAACACCTGTGGTTATACGTGATATAACTAGCTGGGTTGAAACTCGTCGTGACGCAAGACGTGTTATCAAAATATATACTAGTTATATACATTCGCACACACACACACACACACACACACACACACACACACACACACACACACACACACACACACACACACACACACACACACACACACACACACACACACACACACACACACACACACATATATATATATATATATATACATATATATATATATATATATTTATATATATATTGTACACACACACACACACATATATATATACATATATATATATATATATATATATATATATGTATATATATATATATATATAGTATACATACAAACACGCACATTGCATTGCATTAGATTGCATTGCATTAATAGACAGACAGTTTATTTTAGAATTATATAAATCGTACACACAAACAAGTAGAATCAACAGTAAAGTCTGACAACGGAGCCAATTAAGGCAGACACCAGTTGATTAAATGTGAGTACAATAATAAGATTAAGAAAGTATTCAATAACTAGCTGTCAACCGGCATTGCATTGTATTGCTTTACATTGCATTGTCATTGCTTCAAACACAAATAATGATACTGTTGTACCATTTATGGTGTTCCATTGCGTGTGCAGTACAACACGTCCGTCAACATACTACCGCCGGCTGGTGTCATGCTAGAGGCTATTCGAGACATTGTCAGTCAGGAGAATCTCACCAAAGTTGGCATAATCTACGACCATACGTTTGGTAAGTCAATCTTCTGCTAACACATAAACAATCATTGGACCCCTCATGTATTTCCATCCATTTATTGGCAGCTCCGTGATCTTCATGAGTGGCATCCTATGCAATTAACCTCAATTGTCTCTTCGGCAGAGTTAACGCCTGTAATTATGCCGTGTATATATATATATATATATATATATATATATATATACATATATATAATATATATATATATATATATAATATATATATAATATATATATATATATATAATATATATATATATACATATATATATATATATATATACACGGCACAATTACAGGCATTTGGTATATTATGCCATATTCAGAATAACATATATATACAGGTATACATATATATAGTGTATATATATATATATATTATTCTGAATATGGCATAATAAACCAAATGCAAAACACATTTATACAACTAAATCGTCTACCATAATTGATCTTTATGCTCTTGAACTTAGACTGTAGCCCTAATTTGAAAATAACGATCTCTATATTATACACAAATGATATTTTGACAACGCCTGCTATTTATGTTTATGTTTTATTTGTAATAAACTTTCACAATGGTAATGTCAGTCAATAAGTAGCTATACGCACTGACGTTTTTATTGGAACACTAGTTAGATAAAACTACAGTAGTCGCATTTCATACGTTACGAGCTGTACATACATTAACTGGCGGGACATTCTGTGACGCGTTTAGCCATGTCCTCGTGTTAAAACGTTCAATGATTTAAGTTGTAATAAATTAAATATACCCACGTACATAATTATGATGTTCTACGCATATCATTGCATATCACCTGTTTATGATGGCTAAACGTTTTTGTTTGAATACATGCTCTGAGACATCCCTGTAAACTAGTTCAAACAATTCAAGACATGGTTGGAATAGTGTCTAAGTTAATAAACCAAAACGTTTAAACAAGGGAAATAACGAATGACGTGAACCACTCCAAACAGTCGCATGCAATATTGCAGATTTGGGCAACAAGCCGAAGCGCCTCTTGCTGAACATCCCAGCACAACACCTGTACGTGCGAATGGCGACGACAGATGTCGAGATTGACGAGCAGCTTGAGAATATCAAATCAGCCGAGCTGCGCCATCTGTTTCTTGTGTGCAGTTCGGCCAACGCCGACGTATACCTGGGCAAGGTATGGTATATAGAAGTGTCGGTTTATTCCACATACTGGCATAGATATCAAAACATGGCAAACACTAAAAAATGTCACACGTTTATTCCTTGAGCGGCAAGATTGATATAAATATGGCAATAAAACTAAAACCTCGAAGCACTTTATATATAACTAATTGTATTACTAATTTAGCTTTCGTAAATCATTGCTTCGGCGGAAATTTTCAGAAACTGGCGAAAACTGGTTTATGGCGGTTTCAGTCAGCGTCTATGCAAAAAAACAGTGTTCTCCAGCAGAATTGGTTGATTAACTGGTTGAATGATTGATGGGTGGATTGAATTATGGGTAGATTATCTATTTTTAAATGTCATCAGTGTACATGTTTGTCCTCTCATGTTTTCGTGTTCAGACGTTGACATTTCCAATTCGTGTTTTCAGGCGAACGAAAAAGGCATGAGTTCGTTCAAATTCAGTTGGTACATTTTAACAAAGGTGAGTGAGCTACAAAAGCAACGCGACATAAAACTGATTGGAGAACTGCAAACAGCGTCATTGCAATAAGTACGGGCCCACGTACCTGCCACTCAAACTATACGTCAATGTGTAAATACTGTGTCCTAATGGAAATGCGTATGAGAACATATCGAACAGTTCTGACAATCAATCTTTCAAAAGTAGGACTGAGTTGTTGTGAGCTTTCGTTTGATCAAGAAGGTAAATGTTTGATTACATTGAAGTACAAGCCTATGTTATTTATGCATTTAATTGTTTCCAGTTGCGATAGTTGTATGGAAACAGCAATGACGATATAATTACCATTGGGTGACGGTGACGGTGACGGTGACGGTGACGGTTACAACAAAGACACGTTTGAGGCCAACAATGATGACGTCACTGACGACGAACACAATAACTAAGTCGCTTCAATCACACTATGAATATCAATATTTGCACCCCACTGCCTGCAGAACTCGAAGGTGACCTGCGCCCGATGCCACAGTAGTGTGGCTGTGTTGACGCTACGTGGCAGCACTGTCTACGCGCCAGTGAACACCTACGTGGACGTAATGGACACCCGCTTTAAGAGCATCGACAGAAGCCTCTCCTTCTCTCGCAGTCAGATCGAAGTATGTGTCTACAGTATAGTTCCAGCTGTGTTCTTGTGTAATTGTGCTTGAAGTAGCAGGTACAAAAGCAGGCCAGTCAGACGGACAATCAACGTATCATATCAACTGGCAATCCTCAAAATAGACTGAACCATAATACCTTCTATCAATCGACCATAGGCCTTATAACCAAGACTACAAAGATTTGTAACATTATAAAATAGTTACATTTTAACATTTTATCGACATAGTTATGCGTGTTTTTAGCCTTTTTATTAACATAGTTATGTGTGTTATGCTTTTTAATGCAGTTTTAAATAATTAATCAATACTATTTTGGTAAAACAAGATTACAACCAGACAGATGCAAACCGGAGAAGAAGCTACTGTGAGTCAGTGATTGAGGGGGCATTGAGAAAAGAGAGGGTGTTTATGGGCGACTCTATTCTGAGAAAAACGGATAAGACATTAAGCGAAGGGGAGGACGTCGTTGTTTGTTTGCCGGGGGCTAGGATAGAACATGTGACTGAAAGGGTAGAGAAGGTATTGGGGCATGTCAAGGGAGGGTCTATACTAGTACAGGTAGCGACAAATAATGCTGACAGGAAGGGAATAACTGGGAGAGTACAGAAGTACAGACAGTTAGTCAGGAAGTTAAGGAAGACAAGAATCGAACAGATTATTGGTATTTTGCCAATAATGGGAGGAAGGGGTCAACATATAGAAACTGCAAGAGGGTGGGGATCAATACACTAGTTGAGCAGATGTGTAAAGAAGAGGGGGTGGGATTCGTAGATTTATGGGGATACTTTGTTGGGAGGGAAGATATGTACATGAGAGATGGCCTCCATCTAAGTGGAAAGGAGGCAGCAGTTTTCTTAGATAACTTGCTGCTATATGTTGACAGTGGGACAGGCTGCATCTATTTAAACTAGATTCGCAGGGGGGATTCACAGAGAAGCCTGAAACTGGAGGCGTAGATAAAGACGGCAGAAATAAATCAGCAAAGAACAGCTTGGAAATTTTTCTTAATCCGGATATAAATGATTTTGTTTAAATGCAAGGAGCATAGTAAACAAAAGAATGAACTAAACATTATGGTAACAGATATTGACCCTCACGTAATAGGTATAACCGAATCATGGGCCACCACTGATATATCAGATGCCAAATGGGGACTAACAGGCTACGTAATGTTCAGGAAAGATAGAATAGGAAGAAGGAGAGGTGGAGTTATGTTATATATTAAAGAATCTATCCAGGCATGTGAAATAAAATTAGAAAGAGAAGCAGATTGTGAAGAAGCTGTTTGGTGTAACATAGTTACAGGAAACTCAACGTTAACGATGGGGTTAGTGTATCGAAGTCCAAACATAAGTGTAGAGGAGAATGAAAAAGTACAAACCGCTATAAGGGAAGTTAGCAAACGGGACTGTATTATTATGGCAGATTTTAACCATGGTCATATACAATGGAAATCTTTACAGAGTACGGGGAGTGAGGACCACAATTTTTAGTTTTGGTACAAGACAGTTTCCTTTTTTAACATGTGCTAGAGCCAACCAGGAATGAGAATGTGTTAGACATAGTTTTGTCCTCACAGAATGAATTATTTGAAGAATGCTGGAATATCTTAAAGAGTGAATAGAGTGCATCGTCGATAAATGTGATCCCTTAAAACAAAGGAAACCGTCCAGAAAGAAATACTTATCGAAAGAAGCCATCAGAAAAATTAAGTACAAACAAACGATGTGGAAGTCATATAGACGTACTGGAAATGACGAAGACTACAACCTTTATAAAGAAGCACTAAACCAAGCTACAACTGAAATTCGAAGTGATAATATAAAACAAGAGTTTTTATGCATATGTTCGGAGCAAACAGAAAGTTCAAGATAACGTCGGTCCTCTAGAAGATAGTGCTGGAAATATAATATCAGAGGTATTCTTAATGGCAGAAGACCTGAATGAGTATTTTAGTTCAGTGTTTACCAGGGACGATATTAGTTCACTGCCAGTACCAGAGGGTAAGTTCAAGGGGGCAGAATCAGAATATTTA